>APFE030299026.1:23350-86264 GCA_000404065.3 Pinus taeda
TGCATAGTAGGGCCTTTGAAACCTTTTCCAGCAGCATGTATGGCTTCAAACATAGGCTCATAATATGGTGAATGAGCAACATTAAAGGGAATATCAGCATCATACCACCATCTAGCTATGTAATCACAAGCAGTCTCCCTCAATTCTTTCTTCCAATGGTCATCTAAAGTGAGTTGCATTTGAGGTCTAACAATTTTAGGACCATGTGCATCTGATGGAGAGGAGGCCGGAGTGAAAAAACTTTTGATAGTCACATCACGGTCACCCTTTTTCATTCTACCCTTTCCCTTATCTTGAATAGAACCAAAAGAGGGAGGAACATATCGGAAAGGATTGGATGCATTGGTTTGAGGGATAGAGGAAGAAGCCTCAAAATCATAATGGGGGTTGGCACCCATCATTTTTTGTATCTCCCTCTTCCTCCCAATTTCAGCCTATAATTCTTTTTGCCTAGCCTTATCTTGTTTAAATTTCTCAATGCTGGCCAACCTATTCTGCCTAATCTCCCCAATTTCTGGTGATTCACATGGGGTAATTTGGCCTCTAATCCCTGCCAAGTGTTGCTTCAGCCTATTAATGCCCCCTGGACCCTCCTTAATTTTCCTATGGCAAAATTTGCATGGCATTTGACTATCAACCATTTCAACATATGCCCATGCAGCATCTCTTGCTTTAGGTGCCATTTTTGGAATAGGAAATGAAAGCAAACAATCTGAAAATGAAAAAAAAAAAAACCTCGATTCAATGTTCATTTATTTGACAAAAAACAGTGTCTAAGCTTTCTAGATATGCAACTCAAATTTACTAAGCAAAAACAGATTTATAGAGGTGAAAAAAAATACCTCCAGGCACAAACTGCCTCCTCAAGCTTGCTCCAACAATCAACTCCTCAATGCTGCTCCAAATGGCTGCCCAAGAAGCTCTTCACTCCAGCTACAATGCTCCTCCAAAACTCCTCACTGCTGCTCCAAAACAAGCTCAAGAACTGCTCACTAACTCTCAAAGAAGACTCTCACTCAAATGCAAAAGATTGCTGTGAGAGAATGAGAGCTCTTGGGTGAGTTAAATAGGTTTTGGGAGGGGGATATGGACCCCAAAGATCTATTGGCAATATTAGATAACTGTTTGAACTCCAAATCAACCCTAAAACTAATTTCAAATCCCCAAAAAACAAGTTAAAAACTCCGCTTTGCGTCCGGTTTCCCCCGCCCAGCTACCCGGTCGTTTTATTGCGGACTCGGTCCGTTTCGGCCGAGTCATTGCTGACTCAGCTGTCCGAACCGGGTTAGCCACCGTTTCGCTGCCCAGGCCTATGAAACGGACCAACTCGGCCGGGTTGGAGTTGACCCGGCCGTTTCTTAAAACATTGATCCAATCTGAGAGAAATATTGACAAAAATATTCTAGAGAAATTTTCTCCCTTCTGCAAATCCACTGCGAATTCCTGTAACTGTGAATTCTTGTAATTTCACATTGTTGCAAGTATGCATGAATTCCTATAATCACGAATTCTTGGAATTACGCACGAATTCCTGCAATTATGTGCAAATTTTTGTAATCGTGAATTCCTGCAATTACGTGAATTCCTGTGATCACGCACGAATTCCTACGATCACGTGTGAATTCCTACAGTGTGGCCCTTTTCTGCAAAACTATATGGCTTCCTCTCTCTTGACTCTTTCGGAAATGGAAACTCCTCTGGAAATCTGCTACTCTCTCCCTATGACACCTGCTACTCGATCACTGGCTCGATCTCGCTGCTGTATCACCTGCTCCTGGAAAATCGATCTGCCTTGATCACTGAGTATCTACAACTGTTGTACCCTCAATCTCACTCATGCGCCCTTTTGGCTCGAACTTCTCCCTTGCTAGATCTCTGCAACTGGGTAGCTCGATCTGCCAAGGAACTCACACACTGAGTGTATTCCTCCATCTACCAATCGACTTATTCTTATAATCTCACTATGGGGCTCCAAAGGCCAAGATTAAATCTTAATCAATGATTGAGATTATTTCCTAGTCGATTTGTGTGAGTTTCTAGATAATTCACATATTTCTCAATTAATTCTAATTAGTTAACCCGTTTTCCTAAGTTTGGACTTAGGAAATATTTAAAAATAGGCTAATAATCTAATTAAGACACTTCTAGGTGGAAGTTCCAGAAACGATTTATAGGTTATGGGAAGCTCTTGTGTTTTAGCCTCTCCATAAAGTTTCGACACTAGAACACCTCCAATGCTACAAAAATTAACAAGATAGAGAGTGGTAGCTTTAGCTCCCCGATGTGGTTATAGGTTGAGAAGGCCTCCCTGATGTTGTTCTGGATTAAGCTTAGTCTCCTATGTTGTTGTGAGTTGAGCTAGGCTCCCTTATGATGTCACATTCTTCTTCAAGGTCCGTGATAGTTCAACAGCTGAAGATGGGCATAGATTTGTCGAGACGAGATATGACTTGATGACAATGATGATTCTTCTAAGCTATGGTTTCTCAACCTTATTTGTCTGAGCAATTGGTTCCTTAGCCCCTTGGCGAAGCTAATGCAGAATCTTAGCTTAAGCTGATTCTCAGTATGAGATTTAGGGTGGTCGTCAAAACTCCCCTACAGTGATTCTTCTTCCTTTAGATTCGAGAGTGGTTAGCAGATGAGCAAAGACGACATTTGACTATGATGATAGAGGGTGGAAGTTGGATGCTCCTACTTCAGATGACCATATTGATTATTGGATATAGGGTAGAAGTCGGATGCTCCCCTATGATTATGATGTGGGTTGAGATGGACTCTCCTATGATGATTCTTCTTCTTCTTCTATTGGATCAAGATTGTTCAGTTGATAATCAAAGGACGATGAAATGGATATTTTGTTGATATAGCTGAGATGGAGGTCTTTTGACCTGGAGACTAGTAGGGTTTGAGGATCGATCTCCCCTACCATTGACTACTGATTATTGATTATTCTTCTTCTTCTGTGTGACGAGATGAGATATAATGGTGATTCAGTTGCCTGCCTTCCGATACTAAGACATGTTATACGAGATGGTATTTCTAATGCAGATTGGAAATTCCTCCCTAGCTGAGAGGGAGTGTTAATTTTGGCAGCTAGGGAGAATCTCCCTAGCACTCCTCTCATTTCATTAAGCAAAGGAAATTTTATTGCAAAAAGACAATATAATAAAAAGAATTTAACTTCTCTTCAAGTCAGCTGCTATTGGAGGAAAAGATTGAAAATTCGAATTCTTATATTGATTATGGCAGTGTACCCATTTATCTCTCATTTGACGGTTATAAATAAAATTCTATTATGTATTTGTGAGGCAACCTGAAGAAAAACGTCTGTGATTTGGTTCGGATGGCAATTAGAATCTGAAATCTTGGATTCATCTTCTAGGCTTCGCACGGGACTTTGCTCTTGATCTCTTCAATACCCTTGCTCTTAGCATAGGTTTCACACAGAAGACAACTCTGGGTTTCTCGCATGGCTACAGATCTTCTCACTCTCGTTGTGCCACATACCACTCGCTATATCATACCCTCGTTATAATTGCTCAATTTACGAAGTTATATGACTCGACAATATTTCGTATGGTTTGAATTTACAGTCTCAGGGTTTTATATATATATGTTGTCTCTGTATGATGATCTTGGCATACATCTCAGTTTTCTGTAAGGCTCGACATACATCATAGCATTCTCTGTATGGCTTGTCAATCTCAGTATCATATGGCTCAATCCTTGTGATATGCATATAAGTGGCTTGATTCCTGTGATGTATAATACATGATCTCAACATTATTGCCACAGTCTCAGCATTTATTGTCTTGGCATCATACATATTACAGTCACAACATTATATTATTGGCTCTATAGTCTTCACGTAATTTCTTTTGGTCTAATTCTATGCATTGCTCGACAATTTCATATGGCTCGAGGCTAATCCTCTATATGGCTTAGCTCACATTATGGTGACTTATTCATATTATATCACAGGATATATATATATATATATATATTGCACAAAACTTCTAGGAACTCGGCGTTTCAGGCCATACCCGTACCTGAAACTCCGAAACTTGGCCGAAACTCGACTGAAACTTGACCATCATGTAATCATCTATGAGAATTAATATAGACTTGTTTTTCCTTCTAAATTGTCATCTATGGGTCTTCTTCCCTTTTTTTCTTTCAAGATAATGTGTTATTTACTTATTTATATATATACATATATGACGTTTCGGCCAACATTTCTATTTTTGGGAGGTGACGTTTCTAAACATACCTGTTTCGGAAACTCCAAAACATTTCGGCATTTCGGTGTTCGTGCAACTGATATATATATATATATATATATATAGCACCACACTCATTCTTATGGTATGACACTCGCACAATAACACCGCACTCATGCTTGTGATATATACATGTATATATGTGGGCATCCCTGATGTGTGGCATCACAATATCATAGTTGATTGGCATTACTATTGCTCAACAATTCAGTTATATCTCAGAGCAGTCTTTGACATCATGTGTGAATGCAAAGCAGTAGGTTCCCATCTCTGTTGTATACATAAGTACAACGATATGGATATGGTTATGATCATATATGCACAGTTAGCTTGGCAGTATCACACAGTTATGTACAGCACCTCAAGTAACACCGTCGGTCCGTCACATATGACATAACAAAATCTCAGTCATTGCAGGACAGTGGCGGCATCTCTATGTTGCAATGTCAGTATGCGAAGTTATTGATGACAGTATAATGTGATAGTCTTGTTCACAAACAAAGTTCTGAACAAGACAGAGTATAGATCTTGGGTTTCCTGATGTATTGACTTATCGTTAAAAGACATTTTGTACGTTGTGTTTCAGCTGAACAAATTGATGAAATCTAATAGAAGAAGAAGAATTAAATTTCGGGTTTTCCCCCTTGTGGGGTTTTTCCCTGGTCTCTGACCAAATTTCAATGTCGCTCTGTGTGCATGCTTTTCTTCTAATGTTCCTTTTATTTCCGCTGCATTGTTGATGATGTTGTTCTTTCTACATAATTGCATATGATGTGATGATGTTATAAAGTGAATGAATATGTAAATAATGAAAAGTATATGAATGCAATTATCTAAGCAAAGAACAATACACCCTAAGAAAAATGAACACAAGGCTCATTGTATCATCATCAAGTTATTATTAATGAATCATTATTCAGTAGTCTAACATACAATTGCAGAAATACAATACCTTATATGTAGAATATTATCCAGATAATAACACTTACAGGCATCAGTTTGTAAGGGATTTGAACACCATCAGGGCCTAAGAATGCTCCTCCATGAACTCGCTCATCTTGCAGGGTCTCTCCTACAAAAAAAACTCCAGTTCAGGACTAAATAGCTCAGCAGAACTATAAGGCCAGCAGAGGTTACACCCTTATTTACATTCTAATGCAGCAAACTAAATCATCCAGAAAACCATTTTTGCCTCTTACCAAATCGTTCAGGAGGAGCAACGACAGTTCCCTTCAAAAGCAATGAAAGCTGGAA
The DNA here is from genome assembly GCA_000404065.3 of Pinus taeda. Lineage (NCBI taxonomy): Eukaryota > Viridiplantae > Streptophyta > Pinopsida > Pinales > Pinaceae > Pinus > Pinus taeda. The sequence continues at coordinate 28,888 of APFE030299026.1, forward strand.
TAAGAAAACCCATATTTAATCAGAATATGCAGTCAATGGTACTAAAATTGTACATATATAAGCACTGGAGCAGATTTCTTGTAAATTACAGTTGATGGTATCAAAATCCACATAAATACACAAAAAACAGTAACTTAGATAGAAAACAAAATAACAGGGTTCATACCAAACTTGGTTGACACCTTGCTTGAAAGATCAATACAGTACTCTTGAAATTTTGAACCACATGCCATTTACTTAAATTTGAGAAGAAATACTTCCAAATGTATGTATGTGGACATAAGTTACACAAACCTTAGCCAGAAAGGAATCACGAAAAAGACGACCCTTCGCCTTCAGTTTTGCTTCATCCAGATTACTGCACTACAGAAGAAATGGTTAAAGAGAAATAGTTTAAAATTTTCTTGTAAAAGAGCTTTATGCTTTCTGCTAACTTGAAGGATGTATTTTCATGTTCATGCAAATCCACTATGCCCAAAGTGTTTCACTATAAGTAACCACCATTCAGGTACATACCATGTGACCATAGGGTATGCTGAGAAAGAAACTGAAATCAAATGACAGAGAATGTGAAAAAGCAGAGACTACAGTAAGAGAGAAACAAAGCAGCCTTAAAAGGGAGAAGAAACATGAAACTATATGAATTTTATGTGATCGTGTATCGGTATTGATTCTGCAACCTTTCTGTGTTTACTTGACATAAAACCATCAACTAAATCAGAGGTTTCTAGGGTACTGCCTGATCTAGGATGGGACTTAGTTATGATTTGCTGCCACAATTTTAGATATAACATGGATGTAGCACTATGCTTCAGATTCATAAATGTGTGATGTTTATAGAAAAATTCTTCACAAGGAATAAACAAGCAAATTTCAAAACTATTAACATGATCTATATTGGTGCAGATCCAAAGGTGCATAGAATAAAAAACAGAAGTGAAATTATCGCCCTGTCATTCATGAACAGAAACTATAATAACGGCTAAATCTTGCTATTGTGGAAGAAACCCTTATATGGCATCATGTTCATAAATTTATGAACTGAAGTCTTTTATTTCTACTCATTTCCAATTGGTGATATTATGTTAAGAAAACACGGAAGCAAACTAAAGAAGCATTATTTAGTCAAACTCGTATCAAAGTGCCTAAATAAACAATTTTGCATTAGAAAAGAACCAAAGACTCACCCAAGTTCATGCATTATCTGTCGGAGCTTTCTTTTGATATTCCGGGACTCCTTATCCAAAAGGGGGACAATCAACGGAACATTATCCATATACCTGACAAGTAATACTGATTCAGAAAATATTATCACAGTAATTTATACATGGAACCTAAAAAATTATTTAAATATACTCAACAGACTATGATCACATCACACCTTCGTTGTAAAAGTTCTTCCAAGAAACATTTGAGTTTGCTAATACCAATTCTAGCACACTCTCCCTTTAACAAAGGCCGTCCTAACTTCTCTTCCAAAGCTGCCACATCCTGAGCTTCTCTCAAGGAAACAGCCTGAAGAAGGAATTAAACAATAATTTTATACGCAAGATAATCAGATATTTTGTAAAGTAATATCAAGACTAAAACATCAATATCAGAATGAAAAGGATGAAGCTTCCATCAATGTATTTGTCATCATCAGATCCCTTTATCCATTTCCTTGATACAAAATATAAGAAGTTCAGTCTTTATAGCAATAATATGCTTACTGAAGTTCTTTCATCCAGAAAGCATGGCCCTATATATTTAAACCCTTGCAAATTTATCCTGTTAAATTAAAAGTTTATTTGGCTCAGATTCAGTAACATACAATAGAGAGACAATCAGGACATATAAAGAAAGTACCTTCTTCTCTATAGGTATATACTCATTATTGACCAGAAATCACAGAATATGAATAAATATTGGGATCAAATGAGAAAAGAGGATGTCTACTCCTTTTATGGACTAATAATACCATATTTTTAAGTGACACCATCCATAAGCAAAGATATGTCCTTATCCATGGCTCACGCTACCTTGAGATCTTTAATGAGGCCCTCAATGGTAATGGATCTAGAATCGAAACCACATACATTTTATACTTATAGGTGATTCTTAGATAAAGTTGTTTCATGACTTTTAATGGCATAATATTGGTGGAAGCCCCAAAAGCCAACATGCAATTGTGGTGGAGAAAGTCAATTGTGATCAAGGTAAATAAGAATTGTTCAAGGCCAAGATCAGTCTTAGTGAAGAGGATATTCTGCAACATGATCGGTGGTTCCTCTTCCTCAAATCCTAAGCTTTCTTTACTTGCCACCTTTGGGACGGGATCTTCACGATCTTCTTTATAAGAACCTGCACACTCATCTTATATACAGTAGCACCCACATCAATATCTAATTCAACTTTTTTATCTTAGTGCTTGCGTTCCCCTTTAGGAGGATCCTTTTTGGTGTTATCCTTTTTTGGGGGTTCATTAGGAGGGAGATCCTTTCCTTTTGATGTATTAGAGCTTGAGGAAGGTTCTTTGTCATCTTTCCTAGAATATTTTCTGTTGATTTTGGGTAGCATTGGATGTGCTCTAACCTTGAAAATTGGTGGAGAGGCTAAGGCACATGAGATCTCCAAGACCCAGAAACCGTTTGGAGAAATTCCACCTGGTTGAGGAGTTATTAAAATAATTAATATTTTTAATGGGTTCCTAAATCTAAACTTAGGAAAATAAAAATATTAACGTGTATTAATAAAATATGGGTGAGAAAGTTCTAACTGATGAGGATCAAGCTAGATCTAATCTTAGTCGTTGATTAGGGACTTAATCTCAGCCGTTGATTTGTCAACAAGAAAAGTATAAGAGGAGGCTTGAGGGCCAGTTTGAGACACACAAAGCAATCAAAGAATTCGATTTTTTGGGGCAAGGTTTGCTAAGGAAATCGAGTTAGTGATCAAAGTTGCTGTGAAGGGCAGTTCAGCAAGGGATTTTCATCTGAAGCTGAAGAATACATAGTAGAGAGGCAACACAATGCCGAGAGAGACAGTGCAGGCCCTAGAAGGGCTGACGTAGAGGCCGAAGAGCTGACATAGAGGATGTAGAAGGCTGACGCAGGTGATGCAGAAGCCATAGAGGATAACATTGAGCCTCAGAGACAGCACTGGGGAGATTTTGTGGGGCAAACTGGGAGCAGATTAGCAGACTCTGAGCCGGGAGAGGGTGACGCAGTTCCAGATCGGTGCTTGGAGCAACTTTCGTTGTCCAGCAGAGGGAACAGTCGGTGTCACTGAGGGGTTTGATCATTCGGTTGCTGATTTTTTGGAATATCTGTCTCCGGATAGAGGTACTACTGCCAAGGATATTCTCTGTTGGGTGAGCCATTTCTGGCACCCTATTATATTCACGAATCTACTTAATAATACAAACCCTCTATATGTTGCACCATTTTCCCAAATAGGGTTTTTCGCGGATGATTGTCCAAAAATAATGGTTTCCCTTGTGTTATTGTCCCTGTTTATTTCAGTGCATGATCTGTATATTTGTGAAGGTTGCAATAGTGTTTACTTCGATGTTTATGCAATTAAATAACTTGTTAATGTAAAGAACAAATAGGAGATCGTAAACCAGTAATTGCAGTAGGGGTTTTTGATGTGTTAGATTCAGGGATTTTCAGATGGTATCAGAGTGATTGCCGATCATATGTGATTGAAGACACCAACCAAGAAATCTGAGAATTTGTAGCAGAGAAGCAGCTGTCCCGAGAGATAGCGTTGTTCCAAAGTTGAAGAGGCAAGAGGAGGAGTGACGCAGTGCAGAGAGTGTGACACAGAGGCTCACACAGTGCCTGGGTCAGCGTTTTGAGCCGGGAGAGGAAGACACAGTAGCTGGGAGGAGCCCACACAGTAACTGCGTCAGCCATTAGGGCTAGCACAGAGGCAGAGGAGGGCAGATCAGGTTCACGCAGAGCCACGTCATCCTTCTGAGCCAGGAAGGATTGACGCAGTTGGCCAGGAGGAGCAGATTCAGCCCATGCAGAGATTGCGCAAAGCCTGAAACGCTCATATTCTTCAAGTTGTCGGGGCTAAGGGAGCTGTGCAGATTTTGATTTGTGGAGCTAGTGGGACGTTGTTTCTGTCAGTGCAGAACAATGTCTAAGGAGACTGAACCAAGGTAGAGGGAAGCACTACCTCGACAAATTTCTAGCCAAGAAATCTAGATCCAAGTTGCAGCGGCAAAGGAGGATTGGAGAGGAGTGATTCGACGATTGGCCAGAGGATTTCCGAGAGGGAAATCAGGACCCAGAGGGAGTCTAGGGAAGAGGAGCAGAGATGGCAGTGAACGAATTGAGGGATCGGGACAGATTGGATGGGGGTTCCAATGTTGTCATCTGGAAGGCTAGGATCTTGGCATCAAGGACTATGCCTTGAAAGTAGTAGTTGTCCCAGTTGACATTGATGCAACTGAGAAGTATGAGGAGGCCCAGGTGAAGGCGAACTGCATGATCCTAGAGGAGTTCAAGGATCATGTCATACCACATATCGCTGAGAAGAAAACAGCAAAGGAGATGTGGGACACCCTGACCACCTTATACCAGGGCTCTTCCATGCAACAGAAGATGTTATTGGAGAATCAGCTGAGGTCATATCAAATGCAGAAAGGAGAGCAGATAGATCCCTTCCTTCTCAGGTTGTTGGGGATTTGCGACCAACTTACTTCCATGGGGTCTACTCCAGATCTAGAGTTCTTAGTCAGGACTACCCTGAATGCAGTATCCGAGGAGTGGGAAACGTTTGTCCAAAGCATTTTGGGCAAAGCAACTCTCCCTAGTTGGGAGGAGATGTGGGTAGCTCTTCAACAGGAAGAGCTCAGGAGATTGACGAAGGCGAGTAGTGGTAAGGGAGTTTAAATCAAGGAGGAGGAGGGGGATGCAGCTCTTGCATCAACGGGACAGCAAGGGCTACAGAAGAGGAAGAAGAAAGACATCTCCAAGGTCAAGTGCTTCAACTATAGGGAGTTGGGACATTATGCCTCTCAGTGCCCCAAGAAGAAAGGCAAGGGAGAAGCTTCTCACTCAAAGGCTGCTCCAACAAAGGCAAAGAAGGATGTCAAGATTGATGGCAATTGTGCCATGAGTGCTCATGCGCCTCTAGAGAAGAGGTGGGGAGACTTGGAACTATAGTCGAGAGCACTACACGATGGGGCCAGATCCTTGAGGTGCCCAAACTCTTGGATCACATACGGCTACGGGAGCCCTTAAAGACAGTAGCATGATGATAGGTGTCGAGTGGAGCAAGGTGTGATGGAGCGGCAAGGTAGTGCTAGAGTGCAAAAGTCTGTAGCAGCGTAGTGGAGGTTGAAGCAGTGCGAGAGGCATAGAAGAGGTTGCAGCAGTGCAATGGCAACAGAGGGAGCACATGATAGCAGCAGAGGTAGCTTCAGCATTACGAGGTTTCCAAACTGACCAAGATGTCAGTGTTTGGGTGAAGTCAATTACTTACTTCTCGGTATCTAAGTTGCAGTGCAGCAGTTAGCAGTGGCAGTGCTATGGGCAGCATGGGCAGATTTTTTGAGAGGGAGTTGCAGTACCGATGTAGCAGTGGCAGTCGCAGTGTCATGGGCAGCAATACAGGAAGCAGCAATGTAGTGGATGCGGGGCAGCACACCAAGCATCAACACAGAGGACCGATGCGGAGGATCAGTGTGATGCTTCTATGATGAAGCATTGATAGAGCACATTCCTCGCTAAGAGGGAGTGTTGATTTTGGGTAGCATTGGATGTGCTCTAGCCTTGAAAATTAGTGGAGAGGCTAAGGCACATGAGATATCCAAGACCTAGAAATCGTTTCCAGAAATTCCACCTGGATGAGGAGTTATTAAAATAATTAATAACTTTAATGGGTTCCTAAGTCTAAACTTAGGAAAATAAAAATATTAATGTGTATTAATAAAATATGGGTGAGAAAGTTCTAAGTGATGAGGATCAAGTTAGTTCTAATCTTAGCTGTTGATTAGGGACTTAATCTCGGTTGTTGATTCATCAATAGGAAAAGTATAAGAGGCGACTTGAGGGTCAGTTGGAGATACACTAAGTGATCAAAGAATTCGATTTTCTAGGCAAGGTTTGCTGAGGAAATCGAGTTAGTGATCAGAGTTGCAGTGAGGGGCAGTTCAGCAAGGGATTTTCATTTGAGGCTGAAGAAGGCATAGCAGAGAGGTAGTGCAGTGCCAGGAGAGACAGCGCAGGCCCTACAAGGGCTAACACAGAGGGCGCAGGTGACGCAGAAGCCAGAGGCTGACGCTGGGCCTCAGAGGCAACGTTGGGGAGATTCTGTGGGGCAGACTGGGAGCAGATCAACAGACTGAGTCGGGAGAGGGTGACGCAACTCCTGGAGGAGTGACACAGTTCCAGAGCAATGCTTGGACCAGGGTTCGTAGTCCAGCATAGGGAACAGTTCGAATCACTGAGGGGTTTGATCATCCGGTTGTTGATTTGTCAGAATATCTGTCTCCGAATAGAGGTACTACAGCCAAGGATATTCTCTATTGGGTGAGCCATCTCTGGCACCCTAATTGTATTCACAAATCTGCTTAATAATGCAAACCCTCTATATGTTGCACCAGTTTTCCTGAATTGGGTTTTTCCGAGGACGATTGTCCAAAAATATCAGTGTTCCTTTTGTTATTGTCTCTATTTATTTCAGTGCATGATCTGCATATTTGTGAAGGTTGCAATAGTGTTTACTTCAATGTTAATGCAATCAAATAACTTGTTAATGTAAAGAACAAGTAGGAGATTGTAAACCATTAATTGTAGTAGGGGTTTTTGATGTGTTAGATTCAGGAATTTTCACATGTTAACCTTGCGAATCTTTCACTATTCTCAGTATTCAGTATAGGCTCATATTTTTCGTCTTTACACTTAACTTCACTAATTTGAGGATGTGTATATGTACCACCTAACATAATTTTGAAGGCTTGGGATTCATCAACCACATTCATTTGCTCATCAATCTCTTCATCTTAACTTTCTTTGCTAGCATTATCACCTTGATCATCTTCGGAAGATGATTCTTCTTGTCCCACGGCATTGGTTGGAGCTAAGGTATTGGAGACATTGGGTGGACCTTGCTTTCCTTCTTCATTATGCTTCTTGAGAAAGGGTTTGTTCTTTTGGATGAAGGTGGACTTTTGTCCCTATTCAAGAGCGGTGAACTTATTCATATACATCCTATCCCTAGCATTCATATCCTCAGACAATTTGTCAAGTTTCTTAAGGGACATGAATAAGGTTTCCTCGACTTGACCCTTAGCCTTCATTTTTGGCTTCAACCTTAGACCCTAGGGAAATTGAACATCTCAACGTGAGTAGTATTTAGGTTTTGTTCAACCTCAATGACCATTTCCTTTGCTTCGGCAAGAGTATTAGGTTTCTTATCCCTAAATTGATATGTCAAGTGTCCTCCAACACCTTTGATGAACTTATCCAATATTTGGGCTTCAATGGGTTTGAGGTAATCAAGGATATCCTTGACAATCCTATCAAACACCTAGATGAAATCTCTAACATCTTCATCGTTTTTCTTTTTTAGGTGGTAAAATTTTTCAATGACAACTTCCATTAGCATCAGTGGCCTGTCCCTTCTTAAAGACATCTTCAAATTAGTCAAAGTCACTAATACTAGCTAGAGGAAGACTAAGGTACCATTCCCTAACATTCCCTTCGAAGGTCAAAGCAAATAACGTCATCACTACATCTTCATCTTCAAGCCCTCAAGGACCAACTGCCCAAAAGAAGTTTTCCACATGTTTCTCAATGTTTTCACCAGCATTCCCTCTAAATTTTGGAAGCCATTCACAATGTTTCTCAGGTAGTGTGTGAGGGGCATCAGGAATTCCACTGAAGTCTAGGGGTTTGAAGGTTGCCAAATTCCATCTTTTAGGCTTAGGGACATGGGTTTGATTTTGGTTTTGATTTGTGTTGGTATTCATATTGTCATGAAAGAGGCTCCTTTCAACAAGAAGAGAATGTTCTTGTTGAGTGGCCCTCTTAGAAGCAACCTTGGTTATGGGAGCTATGTTTTCGTCGTATCTTTCGTAACCAAGTAATTTAGGATTCGCCAGAAGAGGATCTATGTTGTGATTGTAAGAATCACCTCCTCAAATATTGAACCAAGGAGGTAGAACTACTTCCTTCCCCGACAACGGCGCCAAAAATGTTCCCACACAATCTAGAAAGGGAACTAGGAGGGGAACCTAAGGGATAACTACTAGACCAAGAAACAACAATGAGACAAAGACCCACTGTCACCTCAGTCAATGTCCCCTTCTCTTTATGGACTTTCACCGATGGGAGGACTCCTGGTATGAAGAAATCACTTATAACGATAGGATCAATTATAAGGTATGAAATGATTCCCAAGGCCCATTTAAGGAGAGACTCAATTAGGGCTCAAAGCTTCAAGAACTATTGATTTGGGGTACCATCAGATGTGCTCTAGGCCTCAAATTTTGCAGAGAGGCTTGGGCACATGTATTCTAAAGAACACAAAAAGCGTTTTGGGAAATTCCACCAAGAAATGATTTTATTAAAATAATTAATATTTTTTAATGGGAAAGTCTAAACTTAGGAAATTAAAAATATTAATGAGTATTAATCTAATTGTGGGTGTAACTTCTAGAAGAAGACGAGGATCAAGCTAAAATGATTTTAGCCATTGATTAGCTTTTAATTTGGGTCGTTGAATGTCAACGAGAAGATTATTTAAGGGAGCTTGAGGGTCATTTGGAAAACACACTGAGAGATCAAGAGATCGAATTTCTGAAGTGAGAAGTTCTCAGGAGGAAGTTCTGATCGGGGATATTTCTTGCAGTTGAGGGGCAGGGATAGCAGCCACAGAGAGAGAGTTTCTCAGCCAAAGAATCATCAACACAGAGAGCCAAAGAGTGATCCAATAGCCATGACGCAAAGGTTGATGCAATGCCATGCAAAGGCAACATAGACGATGAGAGAGAGTCCAAGATTTCGCTGCGGAGAGTCAATTTCAGAAGTCGGGAGTCGGGGTGTGAGACAGGGAAGCTGAGAGCAGAGACTTCGGGTAGCAAATCGATCAGCAAACTGGTTGATGCAATGCCTAGAGAGGTTGACACAGGGACTACGTGAGGACCGCGCAGAGGCAACGTAGGGCCTGCCAAAGGCACTTCATCAAGTATCCGGATTAGCTGGGATTTTCTCAGTGATTGTGTGAGGTAATATCTCAAATTTTTCTGCCAGTATTTCTCTCTCTGTAACTGAATAACCTGACCGATATTCCGAGATGTATTCAGAATTTACTACTGCTTAATAATAATAAACCCTCGGAACTGTTGCACCGGTTTTCCCACATTGGGTTTTTCCAAAGACATCTGTCTAAAAATAACGGTGTCCATTATGTTGTATTTTCTTTCTTGCTCGGTCTCTTGTTTCCGCATATGTATGTATTATGATATTTGTCGTAGGAAACTGCAAGTAATTTGTTTAAAGGAATTTAACAAATAGGAGTAATATCATCAGTTGTTGCAGTAAGGATTATGGTTGTGGAATTTTCACATGGTATCAGAGCAGTGCAGGTGAAGCAAGAAGAGCAGAGCCAGTAGATCCAACACTGAGCAGAAGAGGGAGTTTGAAAAAGCTGCAGAGAGGAGTAATTCAAAACCCTAGAGGGTTTGCACAGTCCAAGCCATGAGGGTAGATTTTCGAGGCAGTCTCTCCTCGAGTGAGTCGATGGAGAGGACTTCCAATTCAAATTTTTGCCAGGGCAGAGGGAGTAGCGTTGAAGCCTCGACACGAGGAAAGCTAGTGGTACACAGATTTTCCTGCAGGCAGTTTGTCAAGCAGAAGATCATTAGAAGAAAGAGGAGAAGCATGGCTGAGGGAATTTCTCCCTCAGAGAATTCCTAGCCAAGGAATTTGAATCCTCTAGAGCTAAGCAGCAGCATGGGTCAGCAGTTTTACTAACTCCAGCAGGGAGTGTGTAGGCTAGCCTAGCAGCGGCATAGAGGAGAGAGGAGGTCATTCAACTTTCTATTTTTTGGCAAAAATGGTAACCACTGGCTTGAGGGACATGGACAGGTTGGACAAAACATCCAACTATGTCATTTGGAAGGCAAGGATGTCATTCCTTCTAGATGAGCATGCCCTCAAGACATACATCGACAGCGTGATGGTTGTCCCTACAGATCCAGATTCGCTGCAGAAATATCGAGCTGAGATAACAAAGGCCAAGAGGATGATCCTGGATGGAGTCAAGGATCACATGGTGTGTCATGTTGCTAGCAAAGGGATTGCTAAGGAGATGTCGGACACCTTGGCAACACTATATCAAGGATCTTCCAAGCTCCAGAAGATGTACTTGGAGCAAAAGCTGAGATCTGCTCAAATGCAGAAGGGAAAGTGTCTCGATCTATTCCTCACGAAGCTGAAGGAAACACGTGATGAGTTGTCTGCTGCGGGGCATACACCTTAGGATTCAAAGTTGGTTAGACTGGCCCTCAATTCTGTCTCAGATGAGTGGCAAGCCTTTGTCTAAAGTATCCTGGGTAGAGCAACTTTGTCGAATTGGGATGAGATGTGGGCAGCTCTAAAACAAGAGGTGTTGAGGAGAGACTTAGCCAAGGTCAAACTTGACGAAAGTAGAAGCAACAATGGGTCGAATCCCAAGGAAGAGGAAGATAATGCAACCCTTGCATTGAAGGGACAACAGGAGCAGCGGAGACGTAAGGATGTCTCAAAGATCAAGTGTTTCAGGTGTGGTGGGATGGGTCACTATGTTACTCAGTGCCCTCTCAAGAAGGACAAGGATGAGAAACACTATTCGAAGGCTACGCCCGCGAAGATCGAAGAGGAGTTTGCCATGACAGCCGAGATACCTCCAGGAGGGAGGTGGGCTGATTTAGAGTTGTACTTTAAAAGAGCTACAAATGAGCAAGATCCTCGAGGAGTCCACCTCTCGAATCAATACCTTGCTACGAGAGCCCAGACCAATAGTAACAAGATGGACTAGTGTCGGATGGTGCCGAGGAGTGTCGAAGGGACAGTTGCAGTGGCTAGGAGCACCAGAGTCTGAGCAACGCAGAGCAGAGTTGGCAACAGTGCAAATGGCACAGAGCAGAGGTCAGCAGCAACGCAGAGCAGAGTTGGCAGCAGTGTAGATGGCACAGAGCAGAGGTCAGCAGCATGCCAGCAACGCAGAGCAAAGTTGGCAGCAGTGCAGATGGCACAAAGCAGAGGTCAACAACAGCGAAGTAGATTCAAAGGGTCAGTGCAGAGACTAGCAGCAACTAGGCTCCAGTGTTCACGTGGTATCATAATGAACACAGATAGCTCAGTAATTTTGGATGTTTTTCCATTGCTATCAGCAACAGTTTGCAGTGCAGTGGCAGTTGGCAGTGGCAGTGCTAGCAACAACACAAATGTAGCACTTGAGAGCGAGTTGTAGTACGGATGCAGTGTTGACAGTTGCAGCGTCAGCAGCAGTACAGTTACAGCAGAAGCACAGCAGTTGGTGGACAACATGTCAGATATCAACAGCGCAGGAGTCGATGCTTTAGAGTCAGAGCAGTACGCAGCAGCATATATTGCTAGAGCACATTCGTCACTAAGAGGGAGTGTTGATTTGGGGTAGCATCGGATATGCTCTAGGCCTCAAATTTTGCAGGGAGGCTTGGGCACAGGTATTCCAAAGAACCCAGAAAGTGTTTTGGGAAATTCCACCCAAAAACGATTTTATTAAAATAATTAATATTTTTTAATGGGACCCTAAGTCTAAACTTAGGAAATTAAAAATATTAATGGGTATTAATCTAATTGTGAGTATAACTTCTACAAGAAGACGAGGATCAAGCTAAAATGATCTTAGCCACTGATTAGCTTTTAATCTAGGCAGTTGAATGCCAACGAGAAGATTATTTAAGGGAGCTTGAGGGTCATTTGGAAAACACACCGAGAGATCAAGATATCGAATTTCTGAAGTGAGAAGTTCTCAGGAGCAAATTTTGATCGAGGAGATTTCTTGCAATTGAGGGGCAGGGATAGCATCCACAAAGAGAGAGAGTTTCTCAGCTGGAGAATCATCAGCAGAGAGAGGTAGAGAGTGATACAGTAGCCCAAACACAGAGGTTGGCACAGGGTGACGAAGGGCCATGCAAGGGCTGATGCAAGGTGACGAAGGGCCACACAGAGGCATCGTAGAGGGTGAGAGAGAGTCCGAGATTTTGATGGGGAGAGTCAGTTTCAGAAGGCGGGAGTCGAGCTGTGAGACTAGGAGGCTAAGAGCAGAGACTGGGTAGAAAATCGATACGCAGACTGGCTGACGCAGTGCCTAGAGAGGTTGACGCACGGACTGCGTGAGGACTGTGTAGAGGCAACGTAGGGCCTGCCAAAGGCACTTCATCCAGTATCCAAATCAGCCGGGATTTTCTCAGTAATTGTGTGAGGTAATCTCACAAATATTTCTACCAGTATTTCTCTCTCTGTAACTGAATAACCTGAGAGGTATTCAAAGATGTATTCAGAATTTGCTATTGCTTAATAATAATAAACCCTCAGAACTGTTGCACCGGTTTTCCTACATTGGGTTTTTCTAAGGACATTTGTCCAAAAATAAAGGTGTCCATTGTGTTGTATTTTCTTTCTTGCTCAGTCTCTTGTTTCCGCATAATAATTAATTAAGTGAAGGTTGCAGTGTATGTATGATGATATTTGTCGTAGGAAACTGCAAGTAATTTGTTTAAAGGAATTTAACAAATATGAGTAATATCTTAGTTGTTGCAGTAAGGATTCCGGTTGAGGACTTTTCACAAGAACCAGTGTTGATAATATTGTTGAAATATAGGTGATATTCGGAAATATAGTGATATTTTCGGCAAGCTGAAATATCGCCGAGATAATATCACGATATTTCCTTGCCTAAAAATATCGCAATATTTCCGACATATTACCAGCATTTTGGCAAACTATCACGCGACGACCCAAAGAATCGTTGGGCAAGATGGGCCACGGCTAGAAAAAAAGCAATTTTGGTCATTTAATTTGCTCATTTTGGTTTTTGAGTCTTTGAGAAGGAAGGGAAAGAACTTTGTGGTGGGTGTCAAGAAGGGATTGAGGATCAAACAACCATTATCACCACCTACTAAGATTATTTATGGATCAAAGATTGAAGAAATAGTGAGACAAACTTCATTTCTTCCATTGATAGGTATATTCTTAAAAACCCCTATGTTAATGATTTTTTTCATAGATTTAAGGTTATGCTTGCTTGCCTCTTTGCCTACCAACATTTTGCTTCCTTGTTTTTTTTTCCATTTCCTATGATTTTCATGCCCATGAGCAAATGCAAGGGTTTTCTCCATATTTGGACAGCAAGCTTTATTTCTTTTTTTAACTTTCTTATGCACCCTCTTATTGCCATTTTTCATTCACATTGCAAATAATGTAGTAAAAAAAAGTATTTTTTAAAATGAGGTGGTTAGTACTTATTATTTTTTGTGTATGGGTGTTTAATGCCAATTTTTTGTTTTTTTGGTGCCCTAGGTTTTAATTAATTCACTACAAATATGCCAAAAGCCTTGGACCCATTTTGGGAGTATGGGGAGCCTGATGGTGGGACAAATCGAGCATATCTATCATGCAAATTATGTGGGACCAAGATGACAGGAGGGGTTACGCAATTGAAATACCATCTGGCTAGGCTCTCTGAACATGATGTTGGGCTTTGTACGGTTTCTAGTGCGAGGCTTATACAAAAAGATCTTGAAGCAATTGATGAAAAAGACAGAAAGAAGGAAGAGGTAGAAAGAAACAAGGTTGAACATACAGGTCGATCTTTCAGGATATTTTCTTCTGATTTTGAGGTTGAGGTTAGTGGGAGGGGCTCCACAACATCACCTGGACATGGAGCACAGCCTTCCATAAAATCAGTTGTTAAAAAAAGGGAGAAGCAAGAAGCAGATAGAGTTATGGGCAGGTGTCTTTTCTAGAGCAACTTACCTCTCAGCATCACCAAAACCAATCCATTTTGGTAGCCAATGTGTGATGTTAATGTTGTTGTGGGCCTAGGGTACAAAAGTGCTACATATGAGGAGATGCGGGGGCCAATCCTTCAAGCAAAAAAGCAGGACATCAAATCTAGAGTAGCGGAGTTGAAACAGAGATGGGAAGTGTCAGGATGCACAGTGATGTTTGATGGTTGGATAGATAGGAAGGGTAGGACCCTTCTAAATTTATTCGAACATTGTCCTAAAGGTACCAAGTTTATTAAACCAATGGATGCATCAACCCATATAAAAGATGCAGCAATGATATGTGAGTTGTTAGATGGGTTCATCCGGGAGATTGGTGTGCAGAATGTGGTGCAAGTCATAACAGATAATGCAACTAATTATGTGTCTGTCAACACCACGCATTGTTCTCGACTCTGTGTGCAACACATTGTATCTATTTGCTACTTGAGGATATGGGGAAACTCTCCTTCATCAAGGAGGTGATTGATATGGCTAGGAGCGCCCCAAGTTTATATATAACCATGCTTTTGTTCTTAGCCCATGAGGAGATACACTAAAAACAAGATGTTGCAATGTCCTACAATCACACGTTTTGCCACCAACTTTATTATTCTTCAGTCTTTGCTTCGATGCCAGTTTGAGTCGAAGCAAATGTTTTTTTCTGATAAGTGGCATGATTGTAGATACAATAGGAGACAAGACGGGAGAGCCATTGCAAAAATGGTGTACACTGACACATTTTGTCGGAAGTAGAAGAAGTGGGCTAAGTTAGTGAACTTACAGTGAAGGTTCTGAGATTGGTAGATGGGGACAAACCTCCAATGGCTTATTTCTATGAGGCCATGGATAGGGCCAAGGAAGCCATTCGTTCCTATTATGCAGACAAGGGTTCTGTTGGGCTTGATAGACATATGATGTTATGGGATGTGATTGATAGTCAGTGAACAGGATGCTTCATCGACCCATTCATGCAGCAACACTCTTCCTCAATCCCTCATTTTCATACAAATGTGCCTTTAATTTTGATGGCGAGGTGATGGAAGGGCTCCATTCCTATATTCAGAGAATGGTACCTGATCTTGAGCTTCGTAACAAAATCAATCGTAAGATACAGTTTTATTGGGATTGTGTTGGCCCATTTGGCTTTGATGATGTTATTATGGAAATGACCCTCTTCATGCCACATAAGTGACAAGTCATCACTCATTAGAAATTTCAATTTAGAATTTACTTATTTATAATTCTAGATTTTTAAAATTCAATTATGTAACTTTTATTTGAAAGTTTAATTATGTTTTAATTTTTTATTTTTTTATTTCTTTATTTTGTTGTAGATATTTGGTGGCGAAGCTATGGTGCAAGGGCACCAAATTTGCAGAAATTGGCCATAAGAATCCTGAATCAAACATGTAGATTCAAGGTGTGAGCGCAATTAGAGTGTATTTGAAAAAATACACTCAAAAAAGCACAACAGGTATAACTTTGAGATTCAGCCTTCAGTTGAGCAATTAAATTTATTGTAATTTTAATTTATGACCCTCATGTGTCAAGAGTCAAGACTCATTAGATATTTTGACACTCTTACAAGTTGGAGTTCTCACGCCTCAATCATTTAGTGTATGTGCATTACAATATCCGACTTCGAGTGAAGCAAATAGAAACACCAATGGATCCAGATGCCATTTCCTTAGACAATATTGATGTATTGTCTCAGTGGAGGGTGGAGTCTGAGGTGCCCATCTTGGAGGAGTCACCGATATGGTTAGAGCCAGAGGAACAATTAGAACATGGGCAGCAAGAGGAGGACTCGAGGGAGGAGCAGGACGAGGAGGAGCGGGAGGAAGAGGAGGAGGAGACTATGGGAGCATCAGCATCAGCATCATCTGCTATAGATATAGGAGAGCATAGCTCCATACCCAGCAGTCATTATTTGATATTAGGTGCAGGACCAGGGCCTTCTACTGATAGGGGCAGGCCTAGAAAACAACCCATCATGATTTCTCATAAAAGGGGGAGAGGGCACTGATTTCAGATAGATAGTTGCTAGTTTTATTTGTTTGGCTACATATAACTCATGATGATCAGATACTTTTATATATGCGATGTTATTTTGTATTGGTTCTCCACATTTGAGACCTTGATTGGACAATTATCAGGGATCAGCAAGATTTGGTATCACATTTGATGTATAATTTTTATTTTACATCCACTACATCATATATATCAGTGCTTTCTTCATATTTATATGCCAATGTGTTTATTTCATGTTGTTATTGCTTTATATGTTTAAAAATCTAGAAAACAAATGAATATATTATGCATTTTTTACAGTGTTGTGAAAATCGCGATTATATCGCGATTTAATGAAAAAATCACGATTTTTTCAGCTTGCCGATCAAATCGCGATTTTAATCCGAAAAAATCGCCTACTTTTTTTTTGCCGATTTTTACTGAAAAAATCGCGCTTTTTTCAAAAAATCGCGATTTTTTCCAAAAAATCGCGATTTTTACTGAAAAAATCGTGCGGGGTCAGGGCAGCACGATTTTATAATCTTTTTTTTGGTTTTTCAGTTGCTCATTTGGACAATGGCACGTGCGAAGGGATAAAGTCTGGGCCCTAGTATGGATATGCTATTCATGGTAATGTTAAATTCTTAAAGTAAAAGTGACATTCTCTTTAATCTTCATTTTCATCCTTTTACTTAAATTTTTAACATTACCATGAAATGACTCAGGATGTTTGAGAGTGGTTCCAGCCTGATTGGATTTCATATGGAGAAAGTAGAATTTTAGATTTTATTTAAAATCCAGCAGACTTATCAGTTTCTCAGGATTTCAGGATTGGGAGATTGTAATGTTTCCAGGGGACACCACCTGCCCGGGCTACCCCTGCCACCAGTAGAGGACGTGGTCTACCTCCTATAGCTCCTACTTCTAGTTCTTCAGCTTCTAGAGCACATCAGACTCCACTGCCATCTCCACCAGCACACGCACCAGCGTCTACATCTAGAGGGAAAGGGAAAGCTGTGGCATTTTCTCGCAAGAGGGGCAGAGGAAATCAATAGGATTAGACTTTCATTTTATTGTATATGACATTATGACATGATGAGATACATTATCATATTTTTTGTTGATATTTTGAGGCTGAGTTGGAACTCAGGAGTCAGGACTTACTATTCAGGACATGATTAAATGTTATGTGTGATTTTAGCGCTAGAAATGATATTAAACATCTTAGAAATGATATTAAACATCTTATATATTAGTTTTTTTATCATATTTATGTGTCAATGTATTTATTTTATGTTGTAGATGGTTTAGATATTAAAAAAATTGAAAAAAAATGAATATTTTTGTACCAAACGATTTTTTCCCGATTTTTTCCCGATTTTTTCCGATTTTTTCCGATTCGTTCCCTGCGCCGATTTAATCCCGATCGCGCTTTTAACAACATTGATTTTTTATGTTTGTCGATATTTGCCGATATTTTCCATAAGATGCTTTCTAGACCCTCGTTGATATTTTGCCAATACCAATATTTTCAACACTGTCAAGAACAAGCTAAAGGCTCTCCGAGAAAGACCTAGGACCTAGGAGGAAGATATAAACCTAGGATTGGAGATTTTCAATGATGATGAGTGACCCTAAGGTCAAGTCTTCAAATGTGATATACGACCTCTTTGGAAGCGTTACAAGATGATTTGTTACATAAAAGAGGAATTTCGCTTCACTAGAGAGACCTAGAAAGAAGCCTATGCGAGACCTAGTGTTTATGAATGAACATGGGAGGATTTCCTCCAATGTGTTCACTAGGTCAAGAGAGGATAGGAAAAGGGTCTTGAATGGTTGGTTCCTTTGAATACTATGTGCAAATGACCCTCAAAGGATCACCAACCCAGCAAGTTCAAGATGGGCCTCCGAAGATGAAACTAGGGCTTAGGTTTTCGTGAAAACTGACCGTGAGAATTTCACTAAACTTTGTGAACCTCTAAAGGAGACACCAGCGCAAGTTTCTATCCGATTAGTTTTGGAAAACTCCTCTAAATAAATTCACAAGGAGCCCCAGTTGGACATCTTGCAACGAGGATGAAAATTTTTGAAGAGAGAAAAAAGTAAGATAAGGAGAAGGTGACAACCAATTTACTTGGATTAGTGCCTAATCCTTGGGCTATGGAGTCTATGATGATTCGAAATTTTGCCAAAATTATCTTCAAGGAGACTAAAAAGTGATACCCTAACAACCACTCTTTAACATTTACCCACCCAAAATCTAAGGACTTTCATGGAAGAAAATAAATTTCAATCCACTAGGAACATTCATCTACTTGTTGAGAAATCAAAGCTAGTAGGATTTAGGGTTTGATTCCTCCTGCTTGATAATTACTTGTGAATTATGTTGGCTTCTTTTACTTCTTAATTAGTTTATCTTTCATCAACCAATTACCAAATTATATGAGTATGAAGATCACAAGAACAAGAGACACAAGATGTAGGCGCTCAACTAGGGCATAACCCCTATAAGGGGAAAACCCAATCACAAACTCTTCATTCAATAGATTTACATCAAAATGAGACACTTCTACACTTTTTAAACCTAGACAAAGACCTCCTCCAACCACCAAGTCAGCGCTTCCCTGCAACAGAAGATATTAACAAAATATTCCAAGTGACAGCTTCCCAGCAGCAACTTCAATCCAGAATTTCAGCCCCCAAGCAGCAGAACTTCAACCCCTAGCTTCAAAATTTCAGACTTGCAATAGGCACAGATTTTCAGCCCTAACAACTACCCAGAAAACTTCACATGTGTGAGAGAAAGATAGCCCAAAACTCGATTTAGGTCTTCCCAGCAAACTTTGTCCTTCTCCTTCTTCTTCACTCTCTTTTCTGCGTCTCTTTCTTGTAGATCAAATTTGTTGAGTAAGTGAGTCAAATAGGTCAAATTGCCTCTCCTTATATAGTCTTTCTATTGGGTCGAATTGCCCTAATGTAGGTCAACTTCTTGGGGACAGGGCCGACTTGGTGTGGAGGTGACAAATTACCTTTTTGACTCAAAAATAATTCCTTTTACATGATACAAAAGCCCAAGAAGGGTCTAATCAAACTTACAATGACTCTAATGACTCAAGGCAAAACCTAGAAGCCTTAAATGGAGGATTTGACCTGGAAAACATTGACCCAAGCGTGAAACCCATGCTTTACTAAGTCATTTTCTTTAATAATAAATTTCTTTTTGACAAGTACAATTATGAAGACTAAAACTAGTTACATTCTTCAACACTCCCTCTTAACTAGGGAGATATTCATAATTATATACATAAATGAGTACATGGAAGATTCTCAAAATGAAAAGAACTACGAAGAGTTCTAGACACTTAGTGTTTCAGAATAGATACCTCACCAAGGTAATCCATCCGAGTGGGACTAAGGGAACTCAAGCTTTAGCTAACTCTAAGTACCATCAGGGTTTTAAGCTCTACCACCAACCTAGGGACCTAGGTGCGTAACCAAGGTCGGAGCTCCATGACCAACGCCACCCTCCCTCTTCAGGATCTAGACATCAACACATAGGTTGGCCAGATGTCCTCCCAAGCATCTTACCATTAGATGCTTCATCTCTCGTTATCAACCAAATCTATAATATCAACTAACCCAAGCATGCTTCTAAAATATTCAAACTTCTTATTCGAAATAGATTTCATCAGCACATCAGCTACCTGTTCATCTGTCGGAATATACTAAAGCTTCACGAACCCATCTTGTAGCAAGATCCTAATGTAGTGGTACTTGTTGTTGATATACTTCGTCCTTGCATGGAATACGAGGGCCTCAGACATCTTGATAACGCTTTGATTATCACAATTTATCACTGTAGGATCCAAACGCTTTCCAAACAAATCTGACAAAAAATTTCTCAACCAAACAGCGTCCTTTCCTACTTCACATGCAACAACATATTCTGCTTTAGCACTACTTAACGCAACAGGATCTTGTTTTCTACTTATCTATGAAGTCATTACAAATCCCAAACTGAAACATCCATCGATAGTGCTTCTTCCATCAATCTCACTGCCACCACAATTGGAATCAGTAAAACTTGTGAACTTGACTTCTTTTCCATCATACTTCATGCAGTGATGTATAGTGCTACGTAGACATCTCAAAATATGCTTAGCAATTATCCAATGGACATGACGAGGCATATATCAGGTTTCGTATCTACCAGGTACACTAGAGAACCCACCAACTTACGATAGCTAGTAGGATTGACGAGACTAGAGTCAGAGCTTCTCAATTTCTTGAGATTAGTGATCATGGGAGTAGTCATAGGCTTGGAATCCATCATACCGAATCTCTGCAATATCCTGATTGTGTATTTACCTTGACCCAAATATATCTTTTCAGGTTTTTGCCAAACTTCCAAACCCAAGTAATAGTGCATAAGTCCCAAATCTTTCATTTTGAATTCGGCTACCAGCGTTTTCTTACATTCTTGTATTCTGCGCTCAACACCTGTAAAGTTATGCAGATATGCTGGTAGCTAGCTCTTGGGATAATCTATTTAGCGAGAGGTTTGTCGAGAAGCTGGGAGCATTTATTTTTAAGCTTCACAAAAAAAGAGCTGAATACATCAAGTAGATGAAGAAGCAATCTGTCCCATAGGCTATCTTTAGCCTTGTGGACATTAAAATAAATTCTTTCTTTCTTTCTTTCCACATATAGTAATATAATGACAGGCTCATTCTTCACCAACTTGATGTAGAGATTTGCATCTGCAGAGCTTTTGACCAGCCCAATTCTTAAGAGATATGTATTCATTCTTGCATGTCATGCCCTAGGAGCTTGCTTCAAGCCATATAGGGCCTTCTTGAGTCTGCAAACATGTGTATCTCTACCATTTATTTCGAAACCTTCTGGTCGTTCAATGTATAGTTCTTCATCAATGGTTCCATTTAGAAATGTTGGCTTGACATCCATTTGATGAATATTCCATCCCATAGTAGCAACGAGTGAAACCAAAGATCTTATAGTACTATACCTGGCAATAGGAGCAAAGGTTTCTTCATAGTCTGTGCCTTCCTTTTGTGAGAAACCCCTTGCAACGAATCTAGCTTTGTATTTGTATATGCTTCCATCAATAGCATGTTTGATTTTGTAAATACATTTTGAGGTGACAACCAATTTGTGATTTGGTCTAGGAACGATTTCCCAAACCCCATTCTTCATAATGGATTGATATTCTTCTTACATCGCCTTCTTCCATTCTTCTTGATAAGCAACTTCTTCAAATGTAGTTGGTTATGCTTCTATCAATTTTGTCATATATGTTGCATATCCTAAATATCTCTTTGGTCTTTTGCATTCTCTAAAAGTTCCTTTAGTAGCTCCATGTCCTTCAGCATCTTCAAGTGTAGCTTTTAACCAATTTGGCCTCTTCCTTATTTCGAGAATAATTATAGGTTGAATAAGCTCACTTGGTCCTTCGTCTTCTTCTTCTTGGTTTGTAGTTGTCTTATCATGATGCTCTTCTTCTTCGAATAGTGTCGATTGGAATATCCTTGGATCTTTTGTAGGCATGATTTTCATCAAATATAACATCCCTGCGCACTTCAATTTGTCTTCCTTCCTTGATGTAGATTCTATATGCTTTTGAAGAAAGACTATAGCCAATGAAGATCCCTTTTATGCTTGTAGAATCTAATCTCTTTCGCTTGTCTTTTGGAACATGGATGTATGCGAGACACCCAAAGATTCAGAGATGGTCCACACATTGCTTCCTGTGAATGCTTCTTCCAGTGTCATATTATCAAGGATTTTGTGAGGACTTCTATTTTGTATATATATTGGTGTCATTGTTGCTTTTCCCCACAGAAACTTTGGTAGATATTGATCAAAAATCATAGTTCGAATACATTCTTCAATTGTTCTATTTTTCCTTTCTACAACTCCATTCTGCCTAGGATTTTAGGGAACAATGAGCTCCCTCTTAATGCCTGCTTCTTTACAATATGCAATTAGTTCTTTTGAAGTGTGTGCCCAGCATTGTTGGATCTCAAAGTCTTTATCTTTCTTTCGATTAAGGTCTCCACTGAAGATCTAACTTCCTTGAACTTTTCAAATACTTCATCCTTTGTCTTGAGAAGGTAGAACCATGTCTTTCTAGAATTATCATAAATGAAGGTCACATAATAAAGATGGCCTCCAAGAGATTTGTTAGACATCGGCCCACACACATCAAAATGAATAAGCTCTAATATTTCCTTAGACCTTGTATCACTACTTGTAAAAGGCTTCCTTGTATTCTTTCCCAAAGCACATCCCTTACATACTCCTTCATGATCTTCTCAACAAGAAATTGAAAGTAAATACTTTTTCAAACCTAGGACATAGAGTATATTGTTGAGGTGTAGCTTTGCTCCACTTTCCAACTTCAATGATGTAGATCCAAGGCCTTTGACTGCATAATTGTTGTTGTCTCCTAGTTCCACTACATGAGATGATGGTTCTTTGATAGAGTATGAAGTTGTCCACTTTCTCCTGTCATATGCCTTGATGCTCCACTATCAATGATCCATGCATTGTCGTCATCAAGAGTACCTATAAGTGCAGCCAAGAATCCTTCACTCTTGACTTTCCTAGATAGCTTGTAGATGATTCTTCCAATCCAGCTTCCTGCAATTCTTATGATATTGAATCCCATCTTCCAGTAACTTGTTATAAAGGGAGTAACCTTTTCTTCCAAGCCAACAAAGTGATCTCCAACCTTCTTCGACCTTAGCTCTGATACCATGTTGACACCTCAATGCTAGTAGGATTTAGGATTTGATTCCTCTTTCTTGATAATTACTTGTGAATTATGTTAGCTTCTTTTACCTCTTAATTAGTTTATCTTTCATCAAGCAACTACCAAATTATGTGTATGAAGATCACAAGAACAAGAGACAAAAACGCTCAGCCAAGGGAAAACCCCTATAAGGGGAAAACCTAGTCACAAACTCTTCCTTCAATAGATTCAGATCAAGATGAGACACTTCCAAACTTCTTAGACCTAAACAAAGACTTTCTCCAACCAACAAGTCATCCTTCCCTGCAACATATGATCTTGACAAAATAGTCCAAGTGACAGCTTCCCAGCGATAGCTTCAGTCCAGAATTTCGGCCCCCTAGCAGCAAAACTTTGATCCCCAGCTTCAGAATTTCGGACCTGAAGTAAACACAAATTTTCAGCCCCAACAACTTGCCCAGAAAACTTCGCACGTGTGAGAGAAAGATAGCCCAAAACTCGATTTAGGTCTTCCTAGCAAACTCCGTCCTCTCTAGCTTCTTCTCTCTCTCTTTTTGCTTCTTTTTCTTGTAGATCAAACTTGTTGAGTGAGTGAGTGAAATAGGTTGAATTGCCTCTCCTTATATAGTCATTCTGCTCGGTCAAATTGCCCTAATGTAGGCCGCCTTCTTGGGGACAAGGCTGACTTGGTGTGGAGGCGACAAATTACCTTTTTCGCTCAAAATTAATTATTTTTAAATGATACAAAAGCCCTTGAAGGGTCTAATAAAAATGACAATGACTCTAATAACTCAATACAAAACCTAGAAGCCTTCAATGAAGGCTTTGACCTAGAAAACATTGACCCAAGCATGAAACCCATGCTTTAATAATAAATTTTCTTTAATAATAAATTTTATTTTTGACAAATACAATTATGAAGACCGAAGCTAGTTACACTCTTCAACGCTACTTGTTATGCAATGAGTAACACGTGCAATTTGCAATCTAACAAATCTTTATAATGATATTTAATGAATTAGGGCACAAAAGATCTATTTCACTGCAATAATTCCCCACATTAGATATCATATTAAGAAAACCTTCAACAAATAGCAGTTACAAGATAACAAGAGATATATCCAATCCTATAGATTCAAGAAGCAGCTCCAAGGAGGAACCAAAATTTCAGCTCCCAAATATATCAATATGCATCAAAAGATCTCCAATACTCATCCAAGAAGAAGTGTGAAGTTTGTACAAGATAATAGATCCATGAGATGATGATGATCCTCTCACAAATGAGAGTCACCTTTATTTATATGATCCTCCTACTAGTTTGAGTTAGCCTAATATCTCCTACAATAATAAAATAATGTGCAAATAACATGTCCTTGGTGACAAACCCACCAAGTAGCTCATAAAGTAATGAGGAAACCATCCATAAGTGAGCCGAAATCATGAAATCATGGTGCAGAAGGGTCATTGGAAGGTCGAGTTGAGTCCTTAAGGTGCCATAATGAAAGAGAGGGCTCAATGAATGATGATCAAGGGGTTGGCCCCTTAATGTCTATGCAAATGATCATGTGGTGCTCCAAAGTGGCTCTAGGGCACAAGTAATGGTCTCATGGGTCTCCTGATGAAAAATAAGCCGATAAACTACTAAAAACAAGGGCACGAAAGATGGTGCTTGCCTTCCCATGTCTCAAAAATGAGACAAACCTTCCCTGGGCCTCGCATCAGTTGGCAATCCATGTATATGTTGCTAAGCCAGTTGAGGGTATTGTTGGTCCAAGTGCATCATCTCACATAATTTGGGGCAATGAACAAGTTGTTGAAGGTGTTGAGGGCACCCATAAGATGAGACAATGCTTTATCACATGATGAAGTCCCATGGCTCTTAATGCATCCCCTACAAGTGTCAGTATGATCCTCTGGTGAGCTTGGGCACCAATCAAGTTGCCCAACACATGATGAAACCATTTGCCAGTCCTGTATAAGATCCAATGCATCTCCTCACCCTCAGGTACAATAATTCATTAGTGCATCTAAGTGAATCAAGTTTGTTAGAGAAGGACTCAAATGAGACTTCATAATGGGTTTCCCTTCCAAACTTGGGGCTTTGAGCATGTAGTGGTGTTACATTCCTAGGCAGGAGTGGTTAATAAACAACCCTATTAAGTGTTCCCAAACCTTAAAGGGAAGGACATGTCCAAGGTACGTCCTCCAAGTGGTAGGTGTCATGCGGATAATGATGAGGTGGATTGGAACACAGGGGTGTCAAGCCCAAATGCCATCGGCTCAAGGCTGGTAATGATGAGGGATGTCCACATATTTGGGCATATGAGATTTGAATGTACAAGTTAGAATTTGCCTCACTCTTGGTGAAGCCCAAATTATGAAGATATCCATCAATCCTAGTGTACCATGCACATGGAGCCTACTTCATCCCATAAAGGGCCTTCTTCAACCTGCACACATGAGGCTCTCTTCGATGCACTTCAAAACCCTAAGGTTGCTCAATATACACCTCCTCCTCAATCACCCAATTGAAGAAAGCAATCTTCACATCCATATCATCGATAGGTGTGAATGTCACCTCGTGGTCCACTCCCTCCTACTGGGAGAACCCTCTCACCACAAACCTCATTTTGTATTTCTCGACACTGCCATCAATTGCATGCTTGATCTTGGAGATCCACTAAAAAGTGACCATTGATTTTCGCTCTGGCCTCGACAGTATGTCTCACACATCATACCTCATGATGGAGTTATACTCCACCATGGCATCCATCCAAACCTGCTATCTGCAGCCTCCTCAAAAGTAGAAAGCTCTGACTCATTGATGTTGCTCAATAAGGCCAAATAACTAGAAAATCTTGTATATGGTATAATATGCCTAAAAATGCTACTAGGAGCCTCCACATGCTCCTCAACATCTCTCGAGGTGTTGAGAAATCAAGGCTAGTAGAATTAGGGTTAGATTTCTCTTTCTTGATAATTACTTGTGAATTATATTGGCTTTTTTATATATTTGTTATATTATTTTTCATTAAGCAATCACCAAATTATATGTATATGAAGGTTACAAGAACAAGAGACACAAGATGTAGGCACTCTGCCAAGGCAAAACCCCTATATAGGGGAAAACACAGTCAAACACTTCTTCCTTCAGTAGTTAAGATGAGATAACCCAAGACTATTCGACCTAGACACAGACCTCCTCCAACTACCAAGTCAGCCTCTCCTTCCAGCAAATTCAACCTAGATCTACGACCTTGCAACAGCAACACTTTGACCTAGCAAATCCAGAATTTTGACCTTCCAGCACGAGAAACTTCGACCCAACACTTTCAAAACTTCAACCCTTCCAGCAGTAAAACTTCGATCCAGCAATTGTCTCAGTAACTTCACATAAGAGAGAGAAAGACATAGCCCAAAACCTTCGACTTGTATTTCGTCCTTCTTCACCTTGAACTTCGCACTTTTCTGCACTTCCTTGAGATAGATTGAACTACTTAAGTTGATGTCTCCAAATGAAATCAAATTCTTTGTATTATAGACTTTAGGTGAGGTCGAACTACCCAGATTCAGGTCGACTTGGTGTAGAGGTGACAAATACCTAATTTGACTCAATAATAAACCTTTCAAAAGCCCAAGAAGGGTCTCTTTAAATGGACAATGACTCTAATGACTCAGAATAAATCCTGGAAAGCAACAATGGGGACCTTGACCTAAAACATGATGAAACCCATGCTTTAATAAGTCATAATAATAATACTAATAAGTATATTTTTCATTATTTGACTCAAATATAAATATGAAGACCAAACCTAGTTACATTCTTGAGCACTCCCTCATAACTAGGGAGGTATTCATAAATCACAAATGTATATACAAGTACAAGGAAGATCTCAAAACGCAAGAACTATGATGAACTTAGACACACGATGTGCCACGGACTAGATTCCTGACCAGGGCAATCTATCCGGGTGGGACTAAGATGGACTAAAGCTTTCAACCAGTCTAGGTACCATCAGGCTTACTTGCTAACCATCAACCCAGGGATCTAGGTGTGTATCCAACGTCAGAGCTTTCCGATGAAAGGAATAATTGTTGGAAAATCAAAGATACTATATTAGGGTTTGATTCTACTTCCTTGATAATTACTTGTGAGTGTGTTGGCTTCTTTTACTTCTTTATTATCTTCTCTTTCATCAAACAATTACCCTATTATGTGTGTATAAAGATCACAAAACAAGAGACCTAAGATATAGGCACGTGCCAGGGCAAAACCCCCCTCGAGGGGAAAACCCAGTCAAGATAATTCTTCCTTTCAATAGTATTCTTTGAGACTCTTTACCCAAGATCAAGACCAAACTTTCCCTCCACACCATGTCAGCCTCCCAGATCTTCGACCCCTTCCAGAAACTTCTACTAGGCAGCAGCTTCTGGCAACAGCGAAATCTTAGGAGACTTCGATCTCCTACAACCCAGACCACATAACAGAGAGAGAGAGGCACCAAAATCTCAATTTTATTCCTCTCTATAGACTTCACCAAACTCACACTTCTTTCGACCTCCCTGCAACAAACTTCGCACTTCTCCAGCTCTTCTTGAGATATCGAACTTGCTTGAGAGTGAATGCTTCAAATGACTTCAACCTCCTTGTATATATAGGCTTCTTGTGGATCAAATGAGGGTCCTTAGGTCGACTTGATCTCTCTTAGGCCGACATGATGTGGAGGGTACATAATTCATATTTGACTCGATACAAAATATTTTTACATGATTCAAAAGCCCAAGAAGGGTCTCTTTGAATGTACAATGACTCTCTGAACTCAATATTAATCCTAGGAGTCCGCAATGGGGACTTTGACTAATATAATGATGACCCAAGCATGAAACCCATGCTTTAATAAGTCGTTGTTACAATAATAAAAACTCTTTTCTTTATTCTTTTGACAAGTATATGACATAATGACTCAAGTACATTATTGAAGACCAAACAAAGTTACATTTTCTAACACTCCCTCTTGAGTCTTAACTAGGGAGGTATTCATAATGTACACATACAATGGAAGATCTCAAACTATATGAAAACATGAAGAACTTTTAGGCACCGCAATGCCATGAACTAGATTCCTGACCAGGGCAATCTATCCAACTAGTCACTCAAAAATTTAGGCACCACAATACCATGGACTAGATTCTTGACCAGGGCAATCTATCCAGGTGGGACTAAGGTGGACTCGAGCTTTTAGCCCCTCCAGGTACCATCAGGCTTACTTGCTAACCACCAACCCAAACATACAAGTGTGTATCCAAAACAGAGCTCAATAACCAACACCACCTTATCAACTTTGGGATCCAAACATCAACACAGAGTGTCGGCCTGATGTCTCCCAAGCAATGCTTCACTCGCAAAGCCTCAACAAATCTCTTCCATTTCCTTATCATCAATACAATCACCAATATCTACCAAACCCAGCAGGTTCCTTAGATATTCGAACTTGTTATTAGGAAGAGTCTTTGTCAGTATGTTTGCTACCTGTTCATCTGTCGAGACATACTCTAACTTCACAACCCTATCCTATACAAAGTTCCTAATAAAGTGCAACTCATTATTGATATGTTTCGTTCACGAATGAAACACGGGATCTCCAGACATTTTTATACAACTTTGGTTGTCACAATTAATCACAGTATGACCCAAAGACTTCTCGAACAAATCTATCAGAAGCTTCCTTAACCAAACAGCCTCTTTTCCTACTTCACATGCAGCCACATATTCTGCCTCAGCGCTACTTAATGCAACGGGATCTTGCTTCCTCCTCATCCATGAGATCATAGCAGCTCCTAGACTAAAGCATCCTCCAGTAGTGCTCCTTCCAACGGTCTCACTGCCACCCCAATCAGAGTTTGTGAAGCCAATTAGCTTGACTTCCTTACTATCATACTTTAGGCAGTGATGTATAGTGCCACGAAGATACCTCAATATATGTTGCCAGCTATCCAGTGATTATGACGAGGCTCCAACTGGAAAACTAACTAAGAATGTTTACTGCAAAACATATATATGGCCTAGTATTCACCAGATACATCAGGGAACCCACCAACTGACGATATGAGGTAGGACCCACGAGACTAGAGTTAGAACTCCTCAACTTCTTGAGGTTGGTGATCATAGGAGTAGTCATCGGCTTGGAATTCATCATCCCAAATTTATGCAATAACTTGATGATGTACTTTCCTTGCCCCAAATATATCTCCCCAGGTCTTTGCCATACCTCTAGACCTAGGTAATAGTGAATAAATCCTAGATCCTTCATTTCAAATTCCACTAGCAACATCTTCTTGCATTCTTGAATTCTTCGCTCTACACCTGTGATGAATAGATCATCCACATATAGTAGAATAATGACGACCTCATTATTCATGACCTTAATGTATAGATTCGGATCAACGGAACTCTTCACGAACTCAATCCTAAGTAGATATGGATCCATTCTTGCATACCATGCCCTCGGTGCTTGCTTCAAACCATATAAGGCCTTCTTGAGTCTGAAAACATGAGAGTCCCTGCTATTCACTTCAAATCCCTCAGCTTGTTCGATGTACACTTCCTGATCAATGGTTCCATTTAGAAATGCGGTCTTAACATCCATTTGATGGATATTCCAACCCATTGTAGCAGCCAATGAAACCAACGATCTAATGGTAGTGTACCTTGTTATAGGTGCAAAGGTTTCTTCATAGTCAATACCTTCATTTTGAGAGAAACCCCTTGCAACGAACCTTGCTTTGTACTTGTCTATACTTTCATCAACTACATGTTTGATCTTATAGATCCACTTCAATGTGACAACCAATTTGTCACTAGGTCTAAGAACAATCTCCCAACCCCATTCTTCATGATGGATTGATATTCTTCCTGCATAGCTTTCTTCCAATCCTCTTCATGCTCAACCTCCTTGAATATAGATGGTTCAGGTTCAATTAACTTTGTCATATATGCAGCATACCCAGCATATCTCTTTCGTTTCTTACTTTCCCTGGAGGACCCTTTCGTAGCTTCATGTCCTTCAGCATCTTCTAATGTAGCTTTCAACCATTTTGGCCTCTTCCTTGTGGTTGGGACAACCACCGTTTGAATAGGCTCACTTGGTCCTTCTTCTTCAACATTTGTAGTAGAGTTCTCATGATGAACTTCTTCTTCAAATATGGGAACTTCTTCGTCATCAGAATCAATAGGAATATACTTTGATTTCTTGTAAGCTTGATTTTTGTCGAATATGACATCTCTACTTACTTCAATGTGTCTTCCTTCCTTTATGTAAATTCTATATGCTTTTGAGGAAAGACTATAATCAATGAATATTCCCTTGATACTTGAGTCCAACTTCTTTCGCTTGTCTTTCGGAACATGCATATATGCTGGACTTGCAAAGGTTTAGGAGATGATCCACACTTGGCTTCTTCCCTATGAATACTTCTTCGAGTGTAGTATTATCAAGACTCTTATGAGGACTTCTATTTTGAACGTACACGGCCGTCATCGCTGCTTCACCCCATAAGAACTTCGGTAGATCTTGATTAAGGAGCATAGTTCGAATGCCTTCTTCAATTGACCTATTTTTCCTTTCGGCCAATCCATTTTGTTCGAGATAGTAGGGAACAATGAGCTCCCTCTTAATACCTGCATCCTTACAATATGCAATCAACTCTTTAGAAGTGTATTCCCCACCATTGTCAGACCTCAGAGTCTTTCTCTTTCTTTCAATTAGGGTTTCCACTTCAGCCCTGAACTCCTTGAACTTATCAAATACTTCATCTTTAGTTTTGAGTAGGTAGAGCCATGTCTTCCTTGAATGGTCATCAATGAATGTTACATAGTAAAGATGACCTCCAAGTGATTTGTTAGACATGGGCCCACACACATCAGAATGGATGGGGTCTAATATTTCTTTAGACCTAGTTTCACTATTATGAAATGGATTTTTAGTATGTTTCCCCAAAGAGCATCCCTTACACACACCTTCATGATCTAACTTCATATTAGGAATACCATGAACCAGTTTACTAAGAGTAGTGATGACCTTGTAATGAAGATGACTATACCTCTAGTGCCATAGCTCAATGGGACTTATTTCCATATGAACCAAAGCTTGAGGAGATGGTGTAATGACTCGGTAAAGACTTCCTTCATGAATTCCAATAACCATAACTTTATCAATGCTAGAGTCTTTTCCCTAAACCAATACATTTCCATCAACAAAAGCAATCCTTTCCCCTTTGTCTTCTAAACAAGAAATAGAAAGTAAATTCTTTTTCAAACCTGGAACATAGACAATGTTGATGAGATGCAACTTCGATCCATTATCTAGCTTCAATGATGTTGATCCCATGCCTCTAACAGCATAGCTTTTGTTGTCCCCTAATTCCATTGCACAAGAGGATGGCTCCTTTGATAGTGTATGAAGTTGCTTGCTTTCACCTATCATGTGTCTCGATGCTCCACTATCAATGATCCATGCATTGTCATCAATAAGAGAACCTGTAAGAGCAGCCAAGAATCCTTGACTCTTAACTTTGTTGAACAAATAGTAGATGACCTTCTTGATCCATCTTCTAGCAGTGTTGTATCCCAATCTTATGTAGTTCACCATAGAGGGAGAATCCATGCCAACAATGTGATCTTCAACTTCTCTTGACCTTAGCTCTGATACCATGTTGGAAAATCAAAGACATTATATTAGGGTTTGATTCTCCTTTCTTGATTACTTGTGAGTGTGTTGGCTTCTTTTACTTCTTTATTATCTTATCTTTCATCAAGCAATTACCATATTATGTGTGTATAAATATCACAAAACAAGAGACACAAGATATAGGCACATGCCAGGGCAAAACCCCCTTGAGGGGAAAACCCAGTCAAGATAATTCTTCCTTTCAATAGTATTCTTTGAGACTCTTTACCCTAGACCATGACCAAACTTTCCCTCCACACCATGTCAGCCTCCCAGATCTTCGACCCCTTCCAGCAACTTCAACTAGGCAGCAGCTTCCGGCAAGAGAGAAATCTTAGGAGACTTTGATCTCCCAACCTAGACCACAGAACAGAGAGAGAGAGAGAGAGAGGCACCAAAATCTCGATTTTCTTCCTCTCTATAGACTTCACCAAATTTGCACTTCTTTCGACCTCCCGGCAACAGACTTCACACTTCTCCATCTTTTCTTGAGATATCAAACTAGATTGAGAGTGAATGCTTCAAATAACTTCGACCTCCTTGTATATATAGGCTTCTAGTGGGTCGAATGAGGGTCCTTAGGCCAACTTGATCTCTCTTAGGCCGACATGATGTGGAGGGTACATAATTCATATTTGACTTGATACAAAACCTTGTTACATGATTCAAAAGCCCAAGAAGGGTCTCTTTGAATGTATAATGACTCTATAAACTCAATATTAATCCTAGGAGTCCACAATGGGGACTTTGAATGACCCAAGCATGAAAATCATGTTTTAATAAGTCACTGTTACAATTATAAAAATTCTTTTCTTTATTCTTTTGACAAGTATATTACATAATGACTCAAGTATATTATTGAAGACCAGACATAGTTATATTTTCTAACAATAATGACATGACTAACTCATGGATGAAAGACATGGAAGGTTTGTGCCCTATGAATAAGTCCCAAAACATGAAGACTCATGAATAAAGAAAAGAAGTTCATGACATCATGAGGAGGAATTCTTCAAGCAGTGGGTTTTCCCATCATCTCCACCTAAAGAGTTGTTGTAGGTCCCTAATTAAGAGGGAGCCTGGAAACAAGTTTCTAACTTGGTAGAAACTTGGAAACAAATTCCTAAGCCAAGAGGGAGCTTAGGTACATTCCTTCCATAGGAATGAGTACATTTTTTCATTGGAATAGGTATGTCCTCCCAAAGTTGAGAGGGAGAGACAGATACATCATTCTCATCTTCACTTAGGAAGATAGAATGGGGGATGTTGGGATTTCTAAGTCTATCCGTTAGAAATTCTTCTTGTACTATCTGATTTATTTCTACCTACTTGTTCATTTACTTAACAGGTTATTCACTGAAAATAAATACAAGTACAGTATCAACACATACAGATCATCAACTGAAAGAAACAAGTACACAAGTGACAGTTATTTTTGAACTAATGTCCTCAGAAAAACCCAATGTGGGAAAATTGATGCAGCTATTCAGAGGGTTTTATTATTATGCAGTTTCAGAATATAACCAGGGTGCCAGAAATGGCTCATAAAACAGAGAATGCCCTCGGCAGTAGTACCTCTCAGTCGGAGACAGATATCAGCTCCAATCTGTCCCACGAAATCTCCCAACATCAGCCTCTAGGGTCTACATTAGCCTCTCTGGCCCAGCGTCAGC
Source organism: Pinus taeda (assembly GCA_000404065.3). NCBI lineage: Eukaryota > Viridiplantae > Streptophyta > Pinopsida > Pinales > Pinaceae > Pinus > Pinus taeda. The sequence continues at coordinate 62,086 of APFE030299026.1, forward strand.
CTCTCAGGGCTCTACGTCTCCCACACTGGCCCTCCTCAGGCTCTGCGCAGCTCCTGGCTGCCTCTGCTTGGACTCTGGCTGCCTCAGCGTGGCCTCTAGCTGGCTCTGCGTCAACCCTCTCCCGACTTCTGCGCTGATGCTCACGATACTATCTTTACCTCTCTACTATTGTATTCACTGCCCCTCAGCTGCAACTTTGATCACTCCTTCGATTTCCTCAGCAAGCCCTGCCCCAGAAAATCGATTTCTTGATCAACTCTCGGTGTATTCTCTAACTAACTCTCAAGCCTCTTCTTATACTTTTCTCGTTGACAATTCAACGGTTGAGATTAAGTCCCTAATCAACGGCTAAGATTAGATCTGGCTTGATCCATGACTTTTGGACCATTCTAACTCAGTTTTATATTAATTCACATTAATATTTTATTTTCCCTAAGTTTAGACTTAGGGACTCCATTAAAAATATTAATTATTTTAACATCTCCCAAACTAGTTAGATTTTGCCCAAACAATTTCTGGGTATTGGAGATCTCATGTGCTTTAGCCTCTCCACCAATTTTCAAGGCTAGAACACATCCGATGCTACCCCAAATCAACAGGGGATTAGGTAAACATCTGGCATTCGATACTCTTTGAGGATGAGTTAGGGCATCCAAGATAAGAGTAGTCGTAGAGGACCGATATTCTTTCAGGACTGGGAATCCAAGATAAGAATAGTCTTGGTGGAACATACTCTGAGAGAACCCGAGTGGGGTATGTTCCGAGAGAGACAATGATGAAGGTTTCTATACAGCATTGGTCTTGCCAACATTGTGCTCTTGTCTTGTGGAGAGATAGAGTTGTTAGTCAAGACCTTGCTATGACAATGTTGGATGATATGATGCTATACAGATGGGTTACCAATCTAACTCTTCTTATGAGAATTCTTCGGATTGAGAATGACCAAGTACCATTATGAATACCTCCCTAGTTAAGAGGGTGTGTTGAAAAGTGTAACTAGGTTCGATCTTCATAATGACATGTGTAATTGTGATTTTATGTAATTGATGTAAAGAAGAAAAATAAAATTATTTTTTTTATCTGCTTGTCTCATGGGTTTCGTAAGCAAGGAATTTTATTTTTAGTTAAGGCTCCCATTGTGAGCTCTTAGGATTGGTCATAAAGTCAAACTAGGTCAATGTCATGTATGAAGGACCCTTCTTGGGAAAGTTACATATGTATGTAAGTCATTAAAAGAGTAAAAAGACCCTCCAAGACCAAGCTAAAGCACCTCCAGCAAGTCGGCCTCAAGACGGAGTAATGAACCTACACCAAACGACATGTTAGCCTAGGACCCTCTCAAGTAAGCTTATTTACATGGGAAAAACACTATAAATAGGTAGCTCGACCTTCATTTGTGGATAAGGAATTTGATCAAGGTCTGAAGCAAAAGTGCAAAAAACACATAAGAAGAGCCTCCATCCAAGTGGAGAAGAAGGGACTAAAAGCTTAGTTATTTTGGATCTGTTTTAGGGCTACTTTATGTCACACGTGCGAAGGGATCTAGGGTTTCAATCTGCTACAGATAGGACGAATTGCAATCACACCAAAGTATTTAAGATTGGTATCAACAAGGTCTACTTGTGTTGAAGAATCTAGGGCAACTAGAGTTGATTAGATTCTTCTTGGAATGATAACTATTTGTGAGGTGTTTGTCAAGTTTTCTTCTTATTCCAATCTTCACTTATTATTATTAGAGTGTTTATTTCTTGCTTCATCAAACAATTACCAAAATACAAGAGATAAGAACACAGAATGTTGGCTTTCTTCCAGGGCCAAAAGCCTCTGCCTCTTAGAGAGAAAAACCCACACAAAATTCTTCTTATAGAGATTTCAATTGACGAATACCAAGACCATGACCCTTGACCTATCATGCCACTCCAAGACCAAGACAACAATCCTTTTCTCTGTCACCGCTAGGTTCATCATCACTGTTGCTTCATCATCGCTACACTTTCATTGAGGTCTTCACCATACCACTGAGATCTCCATGAGGTCTGCTCCTAGACTCACTGAGATCATGACTGTCTCACCATAGTTGTGCCTTCACCGAAATCATAACTGCATTCTTACTGAGGTTATCACCATGTCAACAAGGTCTCTACCTTGTCTCGTCATGACTTTGATAACATATTATTGTGAAAATTCCTAGATCTAACAATCTTAGGAATCCTACTGCAACCAACTGAATCTACTTCACCTAGATTGTCAATTACATTACAAGCTTATTTCAAATTTCTTCTTGAAACATTGAAGTAAATTACTGAAGCAGCCTACACCAATTAAATATGATTCTAAAACACAAAAACTGATCAAGGATAATAGAAACACATAGGACACAGTTATTTTTGGACAATAGTCCCTAGAAAAACCCAATGCGAGAAAACCGGTGCAGCAGCTCTAAAGGTTTATTATTATTAAGCAGTAGCAAATTCTGAATACATCACTGAATACCTCACAGGGTTATTCAGTTACAGAGAGAAACACTGGTAGAAAAATTAGTGAGATTACCTCACACAATCACTAAGAAAATCATGGTTGTTCCGGTTTTTGGATGAGGTGCCCCTGGCAGGCCCTGCGCTATCTCCACGCTGCCTCTACATTGTCCCAGTGTCAACCCTTTCAGGCATTGTGTCACCCAACTGGGGCATCGATCAGTAGCCCGGAGTCACTACTCTCAGCCTCCCGGTCTCACACCTCGGCTTCCAGATGCTGAAACTGACTCTCTGCTCTAGTTTTCGACTTTCTCTCTCTCACTCTGCATTGCTTCTGTGTGGCCCTTCTGGCCCTGCGTTAGCCTCTGCCTCAAGGCTATTAGATCACTCTTTGCCTCTCTTTGTTGATAATTCTTCGGCTGAGAATCTCACTTTCTCTCCGTAAGCTATCCCTGCTCCTCTGTTGTTAGAAATCTCAATCGATTTTCCTCCTTAGAACTTTTCTCTTCAGAAAAAAGATTTCCTTAATCTCTTAGTGTGTCTGCCAAATGACCCTCAAGCCCCCTTATATCTTCATGTTGGACAACTAATGACCTAGATTAACTCCCAATTAGAGGCTCAAATCTTTTTTATTTGATCTCTGTCTTTATCTAGAAGATTCACCCACAATTAGATTAATACCCATTAATATTTTAATTTTCCTAAGTTTAGACTTACGAACCCCATTAAAAATATTAATTATTTTAATAAAATTGTTTCTCGGTGGAATTTCCCAAAATGCTTTCTGGTTCTTTGGAATACATGTGCCCAAGCCTCCCTGCAAAATTTGAGGCTCAGAGCACATCTGATGCTACCCCAAATCAACACTCCCTCTTAGCGAGAAATGTGCTCTAGCAATACACTCTACTGCATACTGCTCTGACTCTGAAGCATCGTCCTCTACACTGTTGATGTCTAACATGTTATCCATCAACTATTGCGTTGTTGTTGCTATTGTATCGTTGCCTTTGACACTACCACTGCCAATGCTACGTCTGTACAACAGCTCCCTCTCAAACGCTGCATCTACTATGCTGCTAGCACTGCCACTGCTAACATTGCATCCGTACTGCAATTCAATTGCTGAGAGAAGCAATTGAAAACACCCAAAATTGGACAAGTTGTAATATCCCTTTTAAGGGATATCCCTCAACCACAAGCAAACTCCAACCAGAGGTGGACTCTCAAGAGATAAAAATAATAGTAGTGCAACATAATAATGTATATATGGAATATAAGCAGATACTCAAGAAATGCAGAGAGAAATGCTAAGCCATTTTATTATACTGAGTAATGGAAAGAGTACAGGAGGTGATCAGAAAGATAGCACCTCGACTTGCACAAGGCAAGTGAAGAAATACACTCAGAATGGTAATGAAATGGTCTCTCTCTGAACCATGTCCAAGCTGCTGGAGAACTGCTGTGCTGCTGCTACTACTGGAATCAAGCGAGGATTTGGGGTTGTTCCCCTCCTTAGAAAATTTTGAAATTCTGGAATCAGCCTCTGCTCAATAAACCCAGAAAAGCCCAGAAAGCTTTTCTAAAATAGTTGACCCCTGAAAATCACCCCCTTGAGGATCTACATTGTCCCTCAAGGCTCTGCGTTGCCCCTTAATAGAACCCTCCAAAACTCTGCCCGAAATTCTGCCAAAATCCTCCAAGATGCAAGGGTTGATCCCCTGCTCAATCTCCCAGCTCAAATCCTCCACATAACCCAATTCAGAACTCCTACCCCAAGAGACTGCATCCTCCTCTCTCAAGACTGCGCAGTCATCAAGATGCTCAATTCCTCCTCAACTCCAAAAATCGATCCTCCTGCAAAACATTGATGAAACTACCTTGCCCGAGTAGGCACTCAAAGTCCCCCGGGGCTAAGGGTGAGATCTCCAAACGGAGACACTCGATGCACGCTGCACACAGGCTAAACAGCCAGCGTGCTCTAAGTCGAACTGATTAGCTCAAATGCAACATAATCGAATACCCAAAATGAGGAAGCTCCTCTCTCCTTTATAGCATTGGCCCCTCTCAAACCCTAAGGCCCACCTCCTCCAACGTAGCCTCTCTCTTGCCACGTGCTCCTCTCCATCTGCGCAGTCCCTCCAAGTGTCTATGTGGGCCCCCTTGGCTCCCTTTTAAGTTACAATGTTGCTCTACTAGAGAGTGATTTTATTCAAAAGTGATTTATGTCCCCCTATTCTCACACTTTTATTTATAAATAACTATAAAGGCAAAATTGAGCAAAATCAAATATTCCAATTAGCCATGGCTAATTAGGAATATTACAGTCTCCCCTGGCAAAATGTTGCTTGTCCTCAAGCAACTGAAGTGATGGATGCTGCAAAATTTTCTCATTCTCCCAAGTGGCATCCTCATCCGGTAAATTCGTCCACCTCACCAAGAATTCCCGCACGTTCTGCTCCGCAGCTGCCTCTCCCTAGTATCAAATAATAGCCTCTGGCTGCAACACCAAATTGCCCCTCATCATCTGTGGGTGGTAGCTCATCTGTCACTGTCACCTGCTGCCCCAATGCCTTCTTCAGCATGATACATGAAAAACGTTATGAATCTTGCTACCTTGGGGCAGCTCCAACTCATACGCAACCTGTCCAATCCTGCGTATCACCCTGTATGGCCCATAAAAGCGGGGCTTGAGCTTCTCAGCCCCCTTCCGCTTCAGTGACGACTGTCGGTATGGCTGTAATCGTAGGTAGACCAAGTCCCCTACCTCAAACCGTCTCTCCAGCCGACCCCTGTCAGCATACAGCATCTGCTGGTTCTGTGTTGTAGCCATATTATCCTTGAGAGCTCGGAGAAAATCCTGACTCTCTTGGATCCAAATCTTGGCTCTCGGAGCCTTGCTAGCACCAAACATCATGTCAGCAAAAGATAAAGGATGATATCCATACAAAGCATAGAATGGTGACATACCAATGGATATGTGATGTATAGTGTTGTAGCAGTACTCCGCTAGATGCAACCACTTCAGCCATGCTCGCTGTTGCCCACTGACATAGTTACGCAAGTAGCCCTCCGGCTACTTGTTAACTATATTTGTCTGCCCGTCCGTCTGTGGGTGATAACTGGTACTCGGTGTCAACTCCGTCCCTACCAACCGGAAAAGCTCCTGCCAAAACCCGCCCATGAAACGGTTGTCCCTGTCACTAGTGATGGTCTTAGGAAGGCTATGTAGCCTGAAGACCTCTCTAAAGAACAGCTCGGCCACCCGCGCTGCTATGTAGTGTGCAGGTATGGTGAAAAAAAGTGCGTACTTTGTCAGCCGATCAACGACGACAAAGATACAATCCTTGCCCTGTACCATGGGCAACCCTGTGATGAAGTCCATCGAAATACACTCCCATTTTCCCTCTCGAATGGGAAGAGGCTGCAATAATCCTACGGGATGGCTCATCTCCCCCTTGTTCCTCTGGCAAACGTCGCACTCCCGAATATGCTAGAGTACGTCCTCCTTGAGGCCCTTCCACGAGAACCTCTCTCTAATGGCCCAGTAGGTTTTGGTAAACCCCTAATGGCCGGCCAATGGTGAATCATGTGATGCCTGAAGTATCTTCTTCTTGAGCTGAGATCCCTCAGTCAAGAAGATCTGATCCCTGTAGTAGATGATCTCATCGACCACCCTGTACCTGTCATCTGCCACCTGTCCATCCAAAACCTCACATGCAAATCTGTCCTTGGAGTACTCTACTAAGAGTTGAGCCCTCCAGTCTGTATCCAAGCTCATAAGAGACAACGTGGCTGGTCTACGTGAAAGGGCATCTGCTACCACGTTGTTCTTACCCTTGACATACTCAATGTCAAGGTCATACGCTTGGATCTTACTGATCCACTTCTACTGCCTCTCCTATAGTTGTTTTTGCTCCAAAAAGAACCTGAGGCTGTTGTGATCAGTCCTCACCCTGAACCTGTTACCCACTAAATACTGTCGGAACTTGACCAATGCATGCATGATGGTCAGCATCTCCTTGTCGTATATAGAATACAACCTCTCGTGCGGAAGGAGCTTCCGGCTCTCAAAGGCTATAGGGTGACCTCCCTGCATCAACACTGCGCCAATCCCCTCTCCCGACGCACCACAATCCAAAACAAATGGTTGCGAAAAATCCGGCAATGCAAGCATTGGGCAACTACTCATAACCTCCTTAAGCCTATCAAAGGCTCGTTGCGCTGTATCCGACTAACTGAATGCCCCCTTCCTCGTCAAATCTGTCAGGGGTGCAGCAAGCTGTGAGAAACTCTTGACGAACTTCCAATAGTAAGTACAAATGCCAATGAATCCCCGAAGTTTTGTCACATTCCTCGGCTCCGGCCAATCTTTGATGGCCCTGATCTTTTCCTCGTGGACCCTCACTCCGTCCACCCCTATGATGTGTCACAAGTACAACATCTCCGTCAACCCAAACTCACACTTGGAGAGCTTGGCATAGAACTGTTGCTCCTCCAAGATGCACAACACTGTCTCAATGTGCTAGAGATGCTCCCCCCGAGTCTTGCTATAAATGAGGATATCATCAAAGAACACCAACACAAACTTCCTTAAGTGACTGTGGAAGATGTGATTCATGCAGGACTGGAATGTAGCTGGGGCGTTGGTTAGCCCGAAGGGCATCACCAAAAACTCAAAGTGCCCATAGTGACACCTGAAGGCGGTCTTGGGAATGTCCTGCTCCCTCATGCGAATCTGATGGTACCCAAATCTCAAATCAATCTTTGAGAAGAGTCGTGCTCCTCTCAACTCATCCATCAACTCACCGATCCTGGGTATGGGGTATCTGTTCTTCAGTGTCTTCTTGTTCAAGGCCCTGTAGTCAATGCACATCCTCAATGTGTTGTCCTTCTTCTTCAGCAACACCACGGAAGAAGCAAAAGGACTCGTGCTCGGCCGAATGTGCCCAAGAGCCAGCAACTCCTGAATGGCTCGCTCAATCTCATCTCGGTAGGCCTTGGGATGCCTATAGGGGGTAGTAATCACTGCCTGTATGCCCTGCTCAAGCTCAATGATGTGCTCAAACCCCCAGTCCGGTGGCTGTCCCGGCGAAATCTCCGCAAACACTGTGGCATACTGGTCAAGGATGGATTGTATCTCTAAGTGCACCGTCTGCCCTGCAGTCCCTGCCTCTGATGCAAGCAGCTCCATTGCCCACTCTACGTCTCCTTTCCAGAAGACTGCGTCCATCCGATGAGACGAAATAGTCTGAGGCGGATATGTGTGTTGCCCCCATATCTTCTCATGCATCCCTGTCTTCTCATCATCCCTCTCCATCTCTAGGGCCTTCCAATCTGTCGTGACCTTCCCTAGAGTGATAAGCCACTGAACACCCAGTATCATGTTGGTGTCCAGAATATTGACCACGAAAAAGTGGTCAGTCAGTGTGTAGGTTCCCATCATCGCTAATAACTCTGGGACATAATGAGCACACATCATGGTCTGATCTCCTGGGACCAAAACTGAAAATCCATCAAAGCTCTTTGTTTGTATACCTCTCCGCTCAACCATCTGTGCATCGATGAAGTTGTGGGTTGCCCCACTGTCGACCAAAATTGATACTCGCTGGCCACGTACTATCCCTCGTACGCGCAGCATCAAATACTTGGGAACTCCTCGCATTGCTGCAAGGACCCCTCCGGTAGGTGCAAAAGTTGCACCACCTGCTGCTGGTGGTGGAGGTGGCAAAGGGTCCTGCGTGGCATGACTATCTCCTGCCTCCACATAATCCTCCTCATCCTCTTCCCCGCTGCTCTCGGAGAAGACCTCAATAAAATGTGCTTTGCCAGCAGCACATCTATGTCCCGGTGCCCACGGCTCCTGACAAGTAAAACACAACCGCTTCCTCTTCAGCTCCCTCCTAGCATCATCATCCATCTATGCTCGTCCTGGATTCCCTTTGGAGGCGGAATCCTCACATCCTTCCCCTTAGGCTGGAAAGCCTGTCTCTGGTAGTAAGGTGTCTGGGTCCTAGGTAAAGCATCCTATAAGTCTCGGGTCCTGCTAATAGCATCCTGGAGTGTGGTTGGTCTAGTGGATCTGACTAGACCCTGAAGTGGCTCTGCTAACCCCTCAACAAACATGTAGATCCTCTGTGTCGCGAATAGATCTGGCACCATCACTGAAACCCTCAAGAAGTCTGCAATGTAGGTCTCTAGGCTCCCGGTTTGTTTAAGCCTCGTCAGCTCAACAAAGTGTTGTTCCAGATCCCTCCGGTCAAACCTCTCCATCAATCTCCTGGTGAACTCGACATATGTCGTCACTGTGGAGTGTTCGAGTGTAACCAACCCATGGAACCACCAGTCCTGGGCCTCACCATCCAAATGTAATGTCGCCACCTTGATGGCCTCTGTCTTCGACATCTGGTTAAGCTGGAAATAGATGTCCAGCTTCTCCACCCAAGACTTTGCCGAACTGTTTCATGAACCATCAAACGTAGGCAAGTGGAATCTACTAGCTATGCGGTGGGTGTCTCCATCATGATAATGTTGGTATCCTCTGTGATGGTCGCGGGGTCTACTACCCCACTGGAGCTGAACAAAGTCTTTGAATGAGAGAGCGTCCCTGAACTCCTACCCATAGGCCTGGTACTCTGCAAAATAATCACCCATATGACCGGGCTCTGCCTCCTGCTGGGCTCCGACCCCCGTGTCTGCTCCTAGGAAAGTGGGCAGGGTAGAGCGTGTAGGGGCATGTAAGGCCATCTGTTGAGTAGTATCACGCTAAGTGGCACCCTGCTCTGGGAAATGGTGGGATGTACCCAATTCCTCACCAACCTAGAAAACCCGTGGGTTCTCACACTATCTAGCCTCCACCGCCGTGAATCTTTGCCCCATCACCTCGATCTGCCTTGACAGATCCTGCACTGATTTGAGGAGCATGTCCGCAAATCTCTTCCCGTCCTCATCTACCATCGGATCCTCCTGCTCTGCATCCACCACAGGCTCCTCCTATTCTGCGTCCACCACCCGGACACAGTCTCCCTCTTTGTAGGTGTTCTCCAACCTACGCTCAATATCTCTGTATTTCTTACCTCTGTAACAGATGTAGGGCTTCTCCCTCGGTGTCATAGACTGCTAGCTCCACAGGCTAAGCCAGATCTATGCTCTGATACCACTATAATATCCCTTTTAAGGGATATCCCTCAAACACAAGCAAACTCCAACCAGAGGTGGACTCTCAAGAGATAAAAATAACAGTAGTGCAACATAATAATGTATACATGGAATATAAGCAGATACTTAAGAAATGCAAAGAGAAATGCTAAGCCATTTTATTATACTGAGTAATGGAAAGAGTACAGGAGGTGATCAAAAAGATAGCACCTCGACTTGCACAAAGCAAGTGAAGAAATACACTTAGAATGGTAATGAAATGGTCTCTCTCTGAACTGCGTCCAAGTTGCCAGAGAACTGTTGTGTTGCTGCTACTACTGGAATCAAATGAGGATTTGGGGTTGTTCCCCTCCTCAGAAAATGATGAAACTCTGGAATCAACCTCTGCTCAATAAACCCAGAAAAGCCCAGAAAGTTTTTCTAAAATAGCTGACCCCCAAAAATCACCCCCTTGAGGATTTACGCTATCCCTCAAGGCTCTGCGCTGCCCCTGAATAGAACCCTCCAAAACTCTGCCCGAAACTCTGCCAAAATCCTCCAAGATGCAAGGGTTGATCCCTTGCTTAATCTCCTAGCTCCAATCCTCCACATAAACCCAATCTAGAACTCCTACCCCAAGAGACTGCGTCCTCCTCTCTCAAGACTGCGCAGTCATCAAGATGCTCAGTTCCTCCTCAACTCCAAAAACCAATCCTCCTACAAAAGACTGATGAAACTACCTTGCCCGAGCAGGCACTCAAAGTCCCCCGGGGCTAAGGGTGAGATCTCCGAACGGAGACACTCGATGCACTAAACAGTGTTGCAGACAGGGTAAACAGCCAGCATGCTCTAAGTCGAACTGACTAGCTCAAATGCAACATAACCGAATACCCAAAATGAGGAGGCTCCTCTCTCGTTTATAGCGTTTGCCCCTCTCAAAACCCTAAGGCCCACCTCCTCCAACGTAGCCTCTCTCTTGCCACGTGCTCCTCTCCATCTGTGCAGTCCCTCCAAGTGTCTACGTGGGCCCCCTTCTCTACGTGGTCCTTTGGGCCCCTTGGCTCCCTTTTAAGTTACAACGTTGTGCTACTAGGGAGTGACTTTATTCAAAAGTGAGTTATGTCCCCCTTTTCTCACCCTTTTATTTATAAATAACTATAGAAGGCAAAATTGAGCAAAATCAAATATTCCAATTAGCCATGGCTAATTAGGAATATTACACAAGTATCCAGTGGATACACCTCGGTGCTAAAATCCTGACTGCTATTAGTCCCACGCTCTCTTCTGAAGCCACTGCGTTGTCGAAGCTCTACATTGTGCCTCCTCGCACTGCTACCTCTCTATTCTACACTGATCACGTTCTGGCGCTACTAACTACTATATCTGTCGAATCAACACTCCATGGCACTAACTGAAACTCCTCCAACCCACTACTACTAATCATGGACTCCCATAGCAAGGTGATGATCCAAGAGGTGGGCTCCTCAAGGATTTTTTGCCCATCCGTAGCTCTATCAAACTACAATTCTATATCATCACACCTCCCTCCTGGAGGTATCTTGGTTGTCATGGCGAACTCCTCCTCCTATACAATCTTTGCGGTTGCAACCTTAGGATCATGCTTCTCATCCTTGTCCTTTTTCGTAAAGGGACACTAGGATGCATAGTGGCCCATCTCGCTACATTTGAAACATTTCACCTTGGAGACGTCCTTCTTTCATCTCTGTTGCCCCTGTTGTCCCTTTGATGCAAGGGTTGTGTTATCCTCCTCCTTTACTTTGGGCTTCGACCCACTGTTGTTGTTGCTTCCATCAAGTTTGACCTTGATCAGGTCTCTCCTCAGATCTTCTTGTTTCAGAGCTGCCCACATCTCGTCCCAATTTGACAATGTTGCTCTGCCCAAGATTCTCTGGACAAAGACTTGCCATTCACCAGAGACGGAATTTAGAGCCAGTCGCACTAACTTCGAATCGTGAGGTGTGTGCCCCGCAGTCCACAACTCATCACAGGTCTCCTTTAGTTTTGTGGGGAATGGATCCACACGTTCTCCCTTTTGCATATGAGCACATCTCAGCTTCTGCTCTAAGTACATCTTCTACTGTTCGGAAGATCCCTGATACAATGTGGCCAAGGCATCCCACATCTCCTTAGCAGTCCCTTTGCTAGAAACGTGGCACACCACGTGATCCTTGACTCCATCAAGGATCAACCACTTAGCCTTTGCCATCAACATACGTCTTGAGGGCATGCTCACCTAGAAGGAAATACATTCTAGCCTTCCAGATGGCATAGTTGGAAGCCACGTCCAACCTATCCTGATCCCTCAAGCCATTGGTTGCCATATCATCCGAAAAATGTCGAACAGCTCCCTCTTTCTCCCTACTCCATAGCTCCTAGGCTGACTTAAGCACTCCCAAATGGAGCTAGTAAGTTGTTGCTCCTTTGTTGCTCAGCAACGAGAAATATTGATTTCCTCGGCAAGAAATCACTAAGGAAGTATTCCCTCACTATGCGATTTGCTTCCTTCTTCTGACGGTTTTTCTGCCCAGCACTCAGCTTGCAGAAAATTGCGTCCCTCTAGTGGCTCTACGTAGATCCCTCTGCCTCGGCAAATTCTCGATCGAAAATCTTACCTCTCTGTTAGCTCACTCAGAGAGAGACACCCATGAAAATATAGCCCTCCTGGCTAGAACTGTGCAATCCCTCAGGGGATTCAAGCTGCTGCTTGCTGCAGCAAGTTGGCCCTTGCTTCAGTGCTAGATCTTCTCTTCCTGTTTCACATCAATAGCTCCGATGCCATGTGAAAATTCCTAGATCTAACGATCTGAGGAATCCTACTGCAACCAACTGAATCTACTTCACCTAGATTATAAATTACATTACAAGCTTATTTCAGATTTCTTCTTGAAACATTGAAGTAAATTACTGAAGCAGCCTACACTAATTAAATATGACTCTAAAACATAGAAAATGAGCAAGGAAAATAGAAACACAGGGCACAATTTTTTTTGGACAATAGTCCCTGGAAAAACCCAATGCGGGAAAACCGATGCAGCAGCTCTGAGGGTTTATTATTATTAAGCAATAGCAAATTTTGAATACATCACTGAATACCTTACAGGGTTATTCAATTACAGAGAGAAATATTAGCAGAAAACTTGGTGAGATTACATCACACAATCACTAAGAAAATCCCGGTTGGTCCGGCTGCTAGATGAGGTGCCCTTGGCAGGCCCTACGTTGCCTCTACGTTGTCCCAGTGTCAACCCTTTCAAGCACTGCATAACCCAACTGAGGAGTCAATCTGTAGCCAGAGTCACTGCTCTCAGCCTCCCAGTCTCACACCCCGGCTTCCGGCTGCTGAAACTGACCTTCTACTCTAATTTTCGACTTTCTCTCTCTCCCTCTGCACTACTTCTGCGTGGCCCTTCTAGCCCTACATCAGCCTCTGCATCAAGGCTACTGGATCACTCTCTGCCTCTCTCTGTTAATGATTCTCCGGTTGAGAATCTCACTTTCTCTCCGGAAACTATCCCTGCCCCTCTGCTGCTAGAAATCTCCTCAATCGATTTTCCTCCTAAGAACTTCTCACTTTAGAAAATCGATTTCCTTGATCTCTCAGTGTGTCTTCCAAATGACCCTCAATCCCCTTCTTATATCTTCATGTTGGACAACCAACGGCCTAGATTAACTCCTAATCAAAGGCTCGGATCATTTTGACTTGATCTCCGTCTTTATCTAGAAAATTTACCCACAATTAGATTAATACCCATTAATATTTTGATTTTCTGAAGTTTAGACTTAAGAACCCCATTAAAAATATTAATTATTTTAATAAAGTCGTTTCTGGGTGGAATTTACCAAAACGCTTTCTGGGTTCTTTGAAATACATGTGCCCAAGCCTCCTGACAAAATTTAAGGCTTAGAGCATATCTAATGCTACCCCAAATCAGCAGTCTTCATCAATGCACCGAGATCTGCATCATGACCTTATCTTCACTAGGATTATAACCGAGATCTTCATCTTCATTAGGATCATGATTGATATCATGATTATAGTGATCATTGTGTCTATGATATATACTTCACTGAGATCCTTCCTTATGATGCCAAGACTATTACTCTGACCCTATAACTAGGCCGAGACAGCAAAGAGATATGTGAGTACTTTACTGTAACTATCATCGAGACTGCACCATCCGAAATCACAGAGTAATCCGAGATTTTGTCTTGCACTCATCCGAGATTTCAGAGACTTGTCTGAGATTTTGTTCTTCATTTTTGCACTGACCCTAGCTGGGTATATATAGTGGTTTGCCCTCCATATTTAGCCGACCTGTATTCATGTAGAGTTGTGTCTTTTCAATTGAGCCGACATGAGTGTATTTAATTCATTTTGTAGGCTGACATGACTGTGTTTTTTCATCGTTTAGCTTGCTCATGTCTTCGGGAGCATTGTGCTTGTGTTGGAGGGCTGATCTAGACTCTAGGTTGACTCATATACATTTTATATTTGCTCAAGAAGAGCTCTTCATGACTTTGACTCTTTAATAATAAATCCTAAGGCTCTCAATGGGAGCCATCTATAAAATAAACCTCTTGCTCATGAAACCCATGCAGTAAGGAATAATAATAAATTCATTTTCTTGTTTACAAAAATCATAATTACAATGTCATGAAGACCAAACCTAGTTACACTATCTTCAACAACTTGGAGGGTCGAGTTCACTAAGAAGGCAAGGAAGGCATAGCAAAGGCATAGAAGGACAAATCTCTCCATGATCTCCTCCCTCATGTAACCTAGGGTTTTTAAAAGGAAGGCCGAAAAGTTGCAGGGAGTGTACGTGAGCCAAATTGCAGTAAAGAAGGATGAAGTTACAGTAAGAGTGTTGCTAATATCGAAGTTGAAGTCTAGAAACAAGCTCAAGTAAAGGTGACTTGGTCTTGGAGGAATCTTGGTCAAGGGTCTATGTCATGGTCTTCGTATTCGTCAATTGAAGTCTCTATAAGAAGAAGCATTCGTTTGAATTTTCCTCTCAACTGGGAGAGGTTTTGGCCCTGGCTGATTGCCTACATATTGTGTCTCTTGTCTCTTTATTGTTTATGCTTTGCTTGTTGTTTGATGAAGAAGAACACTATAATAATCTAACTAAAGAGAATATCCTAATCTAATGAAGTAAAAAGCGTTCACAAGCAGTTATCATTAATAGAGAAATCACCTAATTGTTATGCCCTAGATTTCTCAACACATCATACTATCATGGTGAGGCACACATTCTCAAAACTGTATGTTATACTTTTACAATTATAGTGTTCAGATGAGTAGGCAGCTCAGGACCAAAGGACAAGCAGGTTTTTGCCAGCAGCACCAGACAACCAATCATTACTTAACACTCAGGGCCATTATCAAGGAGGCTTCTCATCACTCTTCGAAAGTGTTCTACTCTTTTGTAGACTTTTAGACAGCTTTCGACATAGTAGCGAAATAGGCTTTGTTCCAAAGACTTCAAGATATTGCATTTCAAACACCCTCCTAACTGCCATCATGCAACTCTACAAGTCAATTCTTGGCTGCTTCTGAACAGTCCATGGTCTCTCTAACTTCATCCAGAGCACCATAGGAGTCAAACATGGATGACTCCTTTCATAGACACCCTTTGGGATATACATCAAAGCTCAGGAATTATTCCTCCATAAACCAAATTCAGGATGAGAATGATTAGCATTTTTCTTATGTGTGTTAGCCAATATTGCACCCTGTGTGGTGATATTCATCTCTCCTTCAATTGCATTTTCTATGTCTACCTTCTTCAGCTTGCATAGTAAAAAGGCTGGACAGAATTAAATTATTTGCTACTGTAATAAATATTTCAGATTCAGTCATAAAGGCTGAAAATTCTATGAAATAGATTCAGGGGACCTCAAGTAAATGAGCTGAACTTTAAAATTTCAGGAGTCCTTTAAGTTTTGAAGTGTAGATTTCCAAATTTTCTACAGTATTTTCATTGTTTATTGGAATGTTAATAGTTAATGAAATTTTTGAGCAATGTTCTACAAGTGCCAGGTTTCAAAGCTGTAATTTTATCAATCTCAAAATCTTTTATCCCTTCCCCTTTAAAATGCATATGGTTCTGAACTATTTCATATAATATGAACGACTGAATCACTCAATGCTTTAGAAATATAAGTAACATAGACAATATATAATATGTTCCCTGCTGACGTGTGAGACACCACGCTTTATTGAAAACATGAAGTAACCAATCTTTACAGGAGTAAATGTCAAAGAAAAGTAAGGACAAACCATAGGTGTTCTAGATCATGATTTTAAAAACTCACTTCTTTGAATTGATCATTCGATCTATAAACTGCATCTCGATTTGTTCCAACTCTTCCAGATGGTACCGACGTGAAAAAAGGAGTTTCTCCCAATATGCTTCCATCAAGAACACTTGCTGGTGGCCTCAGAAAGAGTTCCACATCTGGCGAGCGTCCAAATTGTGGAATCCTTGTATCCAACTTTGTTGAAACAATCACAGTTCGTGACATCTCAGGGTCAACCTAGAGATAATAAGATAGGCATAGACTCAATATTGGACAAATATAACTCATGAATGATCCAAAGTATCCCACTTGTAATCAAATGACAATACATAGCATTGAGCAAACATTTTTATTGAATCTACAGCACAATAACTTTTCTTAATTTGAATTGAACTTGACACGTTTTATAAATTAGCATGGCTATTGAAGTTAACCACCAAACCCTTCTAATTAGTAATATTCAAGGAAACTGTAACCTCCATAACTAAAGATGAACTACCGTAAACATTAAATTGATGGGCAGGAAAATCAAAAGTGATATACCTGCATAACAACTCGACGGGTGGTCGCATTGCTCCAATCACTGCAGTCTTCAAGGCACAATATAATATATTCTTTATGCTGCATCTTGCTGCGAACAAGTGCCTCTACAGCACGTGCTTGAGACTGCAAAAATTGATATGTTTGGTGATAAACAAATTTATAAAGCAAAGAGAATATTTTTCTAATCTAATAAATATATAATCTTTAAAAACAATACTAACTGTTGCCATTTTCTTGATGTAACCAAAAGAGTCAGCATAATGTACTTATACAAACTTAACCTAAATGAGAAGGAAAAAAAGGATAATCAACTTTCAAAAGCAAATGAAAAGGAATGAACACTTCACTAGAAACATAGCAAGTGTCCAAAAGTGACAAATAAAAAAAGACATGCAATCAACCTCCCTGAGAGTTTTTTGTTGAGAACAATTTTTTTATAATTCTAATAAACGGGCTGAACAGTCTTCTGATTAGTGTTAGGGTTGGTGAGCTTTCGTTGAAGCAAGGGCTTCCAGCTCCAGAGAGGAGGGTATCTGAGGGGAAGAATGTGATGGCAGAAGGTAAGGTAAAAATGGTTTCATCAAATTCAGTTATAGGTAAGAGAAAAGATTTTTATTGGAGGAAACTAAGGAAAGCAAGTCAATGCCTGGAAAAAGCAGTACAAAATCCATGCTTGCAGATTTTTCTTTCCATAGATCAGCTTTGTGGTTGAATAAATGCAAAAAGGAAGGTGAAGGGTTCCATTGAACTAAATTTCTGTGTAAAGGGCTTCCTCATAGCTGTAATGTCCCTTTTCGAGTAATGGCTACAGGAGTTCAACTTAGTAGCCTATCCAATTCCCATAGGCTATAGTCGGAGGAAGGGGATCAAATAATTTAATTATTTTATGTTATTTCTAAGGTGATGTTGAGTAATTAAATTAAAATGGGTGTTATTTTATGATCCATGGTATCTACTATTGACCCATGGCATTTTTGACAACCCATGGTATTCCAGTGATAAAATTATAAAAAGAAACTTAGAGCTCACGAAGTGTATGATCTGGTTAATTGTGAATTTGATTTGGAGAGCTTTTGTAGCTTGATGTGCAGAGGTGAAACCTTCGTGAGAATCAGTTTCAGTGGTGAGACTAAGCCACCCTAGCTGATTAAAATTGGCTTCAGTGGTGAGACTATTCACCTTAGGTTATCCAAGGGAATAGTCACTTAGATTCTTCATAGGGATTTAACAAGAAGAATAGAACTGATTTTTCCCACAGATTATGGAACTTGGAGACAGGGCCAATTTATTCATTGCGGCAGTTTCGGGATTTTCTGGGCAGCTCGAATTCATCTTGAGGAGGCCGAATTAATTGTGGTAGGCCGAATTCTATTGGGCAGCTGAATACTTTGTGCAGGCCGAATTTCTCTGAATTATCTAGAAAATCCGAGTTAATTGAAGAAGGCTGGCCGCTGAATTCATTGTGGAGGCAAAGTTTCATTGTGGAGACCAAGATAAATACAGAAGCCGAGATCTTTATTGTGGAAGCCCAATTAATTAATTCAGACCATAGTTTCATTGTGGAAGCCAAGATAAATAAGGACGCCAAGGTCGAATTAATTAATTCAGACCAGAGTTTCATTGTGGAAGCCAAGATAAATAAGGATGCTGAAGCTGAATTAATTAAAGGAGGCTGAATTCTTTAGCTGGGAAATCAAATTCTATTTGGAGAGCCGAATTAATTACTAGCAGCATTTCCAGTATTTGTTTGTGGGCCAAATTGGTCCTGACAAAGCCAAATTATTCCTTGGAGAGCTAAGATATTGAAGAAGCCAAGTTGATGCAGGAGAAACCAAATTCTTCCCTAGGAGATTCAATTTATTGATGAGGCCGAGCCGCCGAGTTATTTTTGAAGAGGCTGAGTTCTTCTTTGAGAAGCCAACAAGTGTCGTTGTTGAAGCAAACCCCAGGTTTCAAAAATAAATCTGCATGTAACTTCTTGATCTGGTTTAATAAAAATTTGGCTGGGACATTTGATGTCTATTTGGTGAATTTATTGAGTAAAATTAATTAGCAGTGGTTTTCTTAATTTTATTGTGTAATATTCGCATGCAAAGTGTTTGAATAAATAATTGCTTGCAAAGTGTTTGTCGAAACACCTGAAGGAATATTCGAAAATTTTGCAAATAAGGATATTACAATAGCAGTCTTCACCAAAACAGAGGGTCGAGATCAAATTTTTGAAAGAGGTCCATATTTCTTCAACTCTGACTTGTAGATGCATATCTGGCATGATATCTTCTATCCTAAACAGGAGAATTTTTGGAAGGCCCCTGTTTGGGTGCATTTATATTCACTCCCGCAGCCTTTTTGGACAGAGAAGATACTGGAGGGAAACAGCAATGTGCTTGGCATATATGCAAAGGTTCCAGAAGTAACAAAAGCTGAGAGGTATAACAACTATGCTTGAATCTGTGTTGATATGACATTTCACACCCACTCCCAGAATCCACTGTTTTCAATTACCAGGATGAGAATGGAACCAACCACTGGATTATGAGCAGGTAGCAATGTAGCATTTCATTGCCATTAATGTAATGACCACATCCATCTCATGAGAGATTGCCCTTTAAATACGCTGACGCAGCAAGAACAGAAGAAGAATGTTGATGGATTATCAAAGTGAAAAAATCAGGCCAAGGTCGAAAGCAAGGGAAGAACCAGGAGCAGCATGCATAAAACAACCCCTCCAAAAAATTCCATGCTCTTGCAGGCCTAGATAATGAAGATGGGATAGCATGGGAAAAGGCAGTTCAGCAACTTGATATTTCACAAAAGAAGCTTGCAACGTCCTTGGGAGCTAACACACCTGCATCAAATAAGTCTGTTCCTGTTGTCTCATCTGGGAAGGAGACTAAATCAGGCAATAATCAGATTAGTTCAGAGTACCCAATGCAGGATATAAGAAAATTCATTCAGGATGCTACACAAAAAAAGGTGAACAGCTCAGAAGCCTTGGCCCATGTTACCACTCAAACTAGCAGGGGTCCTAAAAGGGAATCCTTGAAGGGTTACTATTAGGCTACGAGCAACAATGGAGCGATAGCCCACTGTCACCTTGTTAATTTTAGGTATGTTCTATGCTTAGAGCAATTTATTTCAATTTTCACAGTTAGCTCAATATCTTTTCCAGACTAGCAATCACATCAGCATTATGTAAACTACAGATAGAACATAAACATAAATCACAGAAGACAAGCCAAGACAAGAGGACACAAGATGTGGCGCTAGCCAGGGACAACAAACCCCAACATGGGGAAACCCTTGATCAATTCTTCTTATATGTTCTTCAATAGTTCAGTAGAGAGAGAGAGAGAGAGAGTACATTTACAACAGAAGTCAACACTGACTTATCTAGATAAAGGCATAGATCATCTCTAAGAAGATGATACATGAGATCAGTTGATACATGCTGCGTCAACTGATTCTCCAAGGTGACTCCTTCACCTATCATTTTGTTGCATCCCGTCATCATGTTGCACCTCACCGTGCTGCACCCATCATCACAATGCTGGACTTCATGACCATGCTGTAAACATCATATTGCTGCACCTTATGCTGCACTGTTGTCCCATGTGTCATAACCATGTTGTCATATAGCATGTCTCATGTGCTTGCAGCACCATGCTTGCCACTGTTATCCATGATGTCCATGTTTGCCATGCTGCACCATGCTTGCCATGTTGTCCATGCTGCACCATGCTTGCCATGCTGTCCATGCTTGCCATGTTGTCCATGCTTGCTGCTGTCCCATGTACCTTTGCTGCCATGTCACAGCTGTCCCATGTATCTATACAGTACTATGTACCTTGCTGTCCCATGCTCTATACAGCACTATGTACCTTGTTGTCCCATGCATATATACAGCACTATGTACCTTGCTGTCCCATGCATTTATACAGCAGTATGTACCTTGTTGTCCTATTTACTTTGCTGCACTAGTTAGCAGCTGTCCCACTTGTGCCACTGCTGCACAATTGTCATAGATGTCCTATGTCATTGGGTTGTCCCATCAAAGCTGCCATCCCAACATGCTGCTGTCCCATTGTCCTATTTGTTGGTGACATTGCAGCTCCTATGTGGCAGTATCCAACATCTTTCTACTGTTGTTCATGGACAAAATTCGATCACTGGTTAGGGCATCCTCCTGTAACCTACAGCAGTCCAACAATCAGCCCATAACTCACCCTAAATTATGTGGCCTACCTTTCTTTACAAGGTAGGTGACCTCGCTGGTTGAGAAGACACCTACAGCTCCATGTAGAGGGTTGTTTTGACCATCAAAATAATACTTACAGGACTGCGGCTTTCACACAGACCTTGCTGCCTCTTCAAGTGGTCACAAGGGTGACCTTAACGTCCCTTCTCCTTTGCTGAAGTAGGCCTTGGATTGCTGCCTTCTAGCCCAGCTCGTAGGCCCTCCTAACAGCAGCTCAGTCCTCCAAAAGACCCATGACTTTGTTGCGGCTAGGACCTATTAGGGCAGCGTATACCCTTATCTTGACTGTGGCTAGGTTACCCTTGAGATAGCGTAGGTTAGGGCTGCCTTAGGATAGAGTTAGGGCTGTCTTCCATCTGCGTCTAGGGTTGCCTTCTATCTACGTCTAGGGCAGCCTCTTTTCCTCCAATGTCTAGGGCTTCCACTCCTAGATTTCTCTTCAACTAAAACCCAAGACAAGTGGAGAGAAATCAAGATAGAAGTGTGTATAAGAAATGACTCTCAAGTCATCTCCTTTTATACTAAAACGTTGAGCACTTGTGGGATTTATTTGGTTGTTGGCCGACCTTGACAAATTGTCTTATAACACAAATAAATTCATAACTCCATGAATACTTGTCAGAAACGGATGATCTTTAGATCAATCCTACACCTCTCGATGAGAGGGATCCAAGAAAAATATCAGCTACCATAAATAAGATGACCCACATGGAGTTTGGCCCTAGTTGCCAATTTTAACACTCCCCCTCAACTAGGGAGAACTCCATCTGTTGATCCATATGTCCGACTGTACTATCTCTGCCATCAGTGCCCTACACTGCTCTGCTGAACCATGAAGAAGAAGAATTGATCGAGAATATCTCATACCATTCTCTACTGACCCGAAGTCAATTTTATTAATCCTAAATCAATATCACAAGAGAGTGTCTCAAACCACTCATACTAATCCCAGATCAGTTTCATTGATCCCAAATCAATGGAGGTCATCCTAGCATAGGGAGTACGATAGATACAACGATGCCTCCATCGATAGTACTACTATGGTCCCTAACCCCATTTCCCTGCTCATTGGCCAAATGAGAGGTACTTCCCTTCCCTTGAGTCCCAGACTGCATGGGTAAGATGCCTCGACAAGAGAACCATTCATCCTATCCCTAATTCGCGTCAGGGTATCACAGGGGAAGGCTGAGCCATTCACCCCATACACAACACACCATTAGGGGAGGGTGAGTCGCCCTATGGTCGCTTGTTGCTCCAAGCAGTACCCCAAGCCCTTCGGAGCTCCCAGAGCTCAATGCATGCATCATGCAGGACCTTTATAAGAAGGTCTCTCAACGACTCCAAGTCGTTTGGGAAAGTCACAAATTTGACCTTTCCCCGAGGCTTTGACAAAATGTCTACGACCTATACATCAGCCTCAATGCGATAGAGCCTCCTCGCTCATCGATGTACCATATCCCAGATAAGGTAGTATCTGATATCTATATGCTGGAGCAATCATAGAATACGGGATTCCTCAACAATTGAATCCCCCCCCGGTTGACACAGAAGATCACGGTGGTATCCATCATGTGTACAAACAACTTACTAAAGAGCTTCCGCAACTAGGCAGCTTCACACGAGGTCATACTCGTAGCTATGTATTTGGTCTCAATGGTGCTTATAGCAACCGACTTCTACTTTCTACTCATCCAAAATATCAAGCAAAACCCAAAGAGAATCAGCACTCAGAAGTGCTCTTGAGATCCTCCACACTACCTGCCCAGTCAGCATTCGAATAATCATGCAGCTTCATATTTCCAACAGTGTATCTCAATCCATGAGAGATTTTGCCCCGAAGATATCTGAGAAGATTCTTGGCACCAATCTAGTAGGCTCAACCAAAATATGAGCTCAACATGCAAACTGCAAAACATATATCCGGACGGAAGTTCACCAAGAACATCAATGCGAATGAGTTTATGAAACTCAAAGGGATTTCCCAAATCCGGTCTAGCATCACTACCACATAACTTCTGAAAGTTAAGCTCCATCGAGGTAGTCAGGAGCTTGCAGTTCACCATTCCAAATCCGGAATCCAACTCCCTCTTACTTTTGCAAATGAGAGTGTTTGCACCTGTCAGAAAGAGGTCGTCCTCATAAGGTGCCAGCATGAATGGTCTATCATCCACAACCTTCAAGCAATGGTTTGGATCGATTTCACTCCTAGTGAATCTTAGCTTCATCAGACAGCTATCAATCCTCTCATACTAAGCCGGGGGAGTTTTTCTTCAAGCCATAGAGCTTTCTTCCACCTGCATACATGAGATTCCTAATCATGAATCTCAAACCCCTCGGGTTGTTCCAAACCTGTGGACCTGGTACATGAGGGGAATGGTCCCCTTGTAAGATTTTCCTTCGGTACATCTTAGACATGTACCTTCATGCTCTTTTGAATTCAAGCATCCCTGACACCATCTGACTCACATCGGGTAGGGCCCCATAAAGTAGATCTCTGGTGAGATGTGTCAACTGACATGGTCCCCTATGGACTTCCTACAACTTGATACAAATTGCCAACCCTGAACTCAAAAGCATCTTTGAAAATTCCATTTTCAAACACGTACCTTTCCATCAATGAATGCCACCTTGAAACCTTTGACTTCCATTGTCAAAATGGACACCAAGTTCTTACGATCAGGTACATAAAAGAGATTTTGTAAATGAATCGAGTTACCCTCATTCAATTGAGGGGTAACATTCCCTACACCCTTTCCGAGATAGGTGGCATTGACTCCAAGTATAATCCCATGATTGTTTCCATCTCTACCAAATTAGAGAGAGCACCCTTCTATCTGTTGAAGTGATTTGAAGCACTATAATCAATAAGCCAGATTCACAAAGAGTCTGAAGGAGAGGGCCAATACAAGATAACGTTTCTTTATCTTATCAAAAACAACATTTGATTCTTCATACCTGGGGTTCCTTGCTTTCTTTGAAGAGTCGGGCATTTCCTTGATGACCTGCATTACATGTCATTCCTCCGATCATTGAAGATGTCCCTAGAATGATTATTATCATCATCAAGTGATGTGTCCCTACCTCGGACACTCCTTCGCATAATGGTTGAACTTATTACACCCAAGGCATTTGCCTTTCCTTCCACCCTTAGATCCGGACTTCCCATTGAAGTGATCTTTAGGTGGGCCATCAGAAGCTTTCGTTGCGCCATTCTGATGATATTGTCTGCTTCGACTTCACCCTTGGTGAATTTGCAGAGGGATGAGGAACCCATTGATCCTTTCCCAACTTTCTTCAGTGATTGCTCTTTCACTCTTGCTTGGGCATTGTCTTCACCTCAGCGCTGATACCATGCTAATTTTAGGTATGTTCTATGCTTAGAGCAATTTATTTCAATTTTCACAGTTAGCTCAATACCTTTTCCAGATTAGCAACACATCAGCATT
>APFE030299029.1:0-17059 GCA_000404065.3 Pinus taeda
CTTGTAATATGAAGGTCGAATGGCCTATCTTTTCACAGATCTGAAATGGTCCAAGCCACATCTTTTGAAACTTGGTGTGTTTTCCCTTATCTTCATGGGCTTTGTCCCATTTCAGAATTAAATCACCGACTTGAAATTGTTTGGAACCGGATGAGACTGAATCAAATGATGACTTGATGATCTGCTGATGTTTTGCATGGATAATCTTGGCTTTTTCTCTTTCCTCTTCTAATTTTAGAATTTGGTCATGTCTAAGTTGTAAAAAAGAAGAAGGGTTTTCTTTAATAAATTGAACTAGGGCTAGAGAAGGGAGAACAAGATTTGTTGGCAGCACTGCTTCTTTTCTATACACAAGGTTAAACGGAGAAGAACCTATGGAAGCCTTTTGTGTTATCCTATCAGCCCATAATGCAAATATTAAAGATTTGTGCTAGTTTTTATGATTCTGTTTGATAGTTCTCTTAATAATTTTAATCAGATTTTTATTCGTAGATTCTGCTAAACCATTACCCTGGGGATAATAATTAGCAGAATATTTCAATTTAAATCCTCTTTTAATAGCGAAATCAAACATAGCATTTCCTTAGAAGTAAGATGCATTATCAAAACAAGAGCATTCGGGACACCAAACCTAGTAATGATGAATTGGTCTATGAATTCAATAATGGCTTCAGAATTTGTTGTCTTTAAAGGAATCGCTTCAACCCACTTGGTAAAATAATTAGTAGCGGTAAGGATATACTTATGCTGTTTGTAAGAATGTGGAGTAATTTCTCCAATGATGTCCAATCCCCAATGCTCAAATGGTTGTTCAATGTTGACTGGTTGCAAAGGGAAGGCTGGTTTCCTTTGTCTTCCACTAGAAGTTTGGCAATTTCGGCATTTCCTTACATATTCATGAGCATCTCTAAATAAAGTGGGCCAATAATATCCAGCATGGATGATTTTGTGAGCTGTTGTATCAGCTCCAAAGTGTCCTCCTGCCGATCCATCATGTAATTCCTGCAAAACCTTTTGTGCCTCAGGTTTTTCTAGGCATCTTAATAAAATTGAATCATAGTTTTGCCTAAAAAGCACATCATCAATAATTGTGAAATTTTTTGCTTTCAATCTAATGGCCCTTTTGTTTTTGTAAGACAGGTTGGGAGGTGCATATCCATTTTTCAAATAAAAGATGAAGTCAGCATATTGTGATCCAGAGTCAGCGATACTTATCTAGTTGATCTCTTCGGTTTGATTTGTATCACCTAATTCATGAATATGAGATGCTCCTGCCAATAACCTACAAAAACCTTGGCCTCTAACAATCTTTGCTAGTTTAATTTCTAAGTCGTATTCTTGAAGTGTTGTAACCCAGTTTTCCCTTTTTTCACCCAATTCCCTTTGGATTAATAGTTTCCTTACTGAAGGGAAAGGAACTATAACTTTTGTATGGGATTTTAAAAGGAAGGGTCTATAATGTTTGACAACTTTATATACAGCAAAGGCTTGTTTTTCTACTTCGGAGTAATTCAATTCAGCACCTTGAAGATTTGAACTATAGAATGAAATGGGTGCTTCCAAATTGTG
Organism: Pinus taeda; assembly: GCA_000404065.3. Taxonomy (NCBI): domain Eukaryota; kingdom Viridiplantae; phylum Streptophyta; class Pinopsida; order Pinales; family Pinaceae; genus Pinus; species Pinus taeda. Next base: position 1,570 of record APFE030299029.1, read on the forward strand.
ATTGTTGATCTGTGTGAGTACTGCTGCATAAGATAAATCGAATGCGATAGTATAAAATGTGAAATTATTAGAAAAATTAGGAGTATTTAAAGCGGGGGCATTGATTATTGATTGTTTGATTAAATCAAACGCTTCTTTTTCTGCTGATCCCCATCTAAAGACTGAATTTTTCTTAATCATAGTTTGAAGTGGTAAAATGATTTGAGAAAAGTCTGGAACGAATCTCTTAACAAAATTGATTTGGCCTAAAAATGATTGCATGGATTTTTTATTATGAGGAAAAGGGATTTCAGAGATTTCTTTGATCCTGTCCAGATCAATATAAATGCCTTCTTTAGAAACAATAAAGCCCAAGATCTTTCCCTGACCCAGAGCGAAGAAGGATTTTTTAGGGTTAAGTGAAATACCATATCTCTTGTAACGTTGAAAGATTTGATTTAAATCATGCAAATGATTGGATCTCTCTTTAGAAAATACAGTAATATCGTCTAAGTAGACGACTACTGTTTTGTAAATCAACCCCTTAAAAGTTATATCCATCGCTCTTTGGAACGTGGCTCCTGCATTAACAAGTCCGAAAGGCATTTTCTGATAGGCATATGTTCCCCATTTTGTTCTAAATGTGGTTTTGAGTCGGTCATCATGATGGACCAAAATTTGGTTATATCCTGAAAAACCGTCCAAAAAGGACATTAACTCAGAGCCTGCCACTGATTGGAGTATCTGCTCCATAGTAGGTAATGGGAAATTATCTTTTAAGCTCGCCTTATTCAAATTTCTGAAATCGATACAAATCCTGATGTCGCCATTTTTCTTTCTGACTGGCACCATATTGGAGACCCAGTTTGAGTGCCGAACGGGAAAAATAATCTTAGCTTTCAAGAGTTTATTGAGTTCTGATTTTATTTGACTCTCTAAGTTTGGATGTATTTTTCTCAACTTCTGTTGAACTGGTTTCTGTTCGGGAAGCATTGGAATGGTATGTTGGATAATGGATGTATCATATGTTTTTAGATCATCATATTTCCAAGAAAAAACATGTTTATTTTTCCTTAACAGTCTAATGAATGCTTCCTTTTCTTCCACGGAAAGTCCTAATCCTAAGTTAATGTTTTGAGGGTTTTGCTCGGTGCCAAGGTTTATCAATTCAAACCTTAAGGTAGAACTTTGGATTTTTGTATTGGTTACAGGTTTAAACCTGTCTTTAATATCGTAAAGATCCTCAAGCTTCACCACAGGCTTTGGGATTGAATTTTCCTCATGTTTACCTTGCATTTGAATATCGTGCTTGTTTTCCTCAATGATTTGATCATCATAGGATTTTTCGAAGGTTAAAAGCTGTAAAATGTCTTCATCGTGGTTGAATACTCTCCAATTAGTGACATTGTCAGGAATTGATGGCCTAAAAAGCAATTCTACTGGAAATCTATCTGGGCTATAGTCTTCAAAAGGTAGGAGCTTGGAAGCGACATTGGCTAACAAGTCGGCTGCTGAATTTTGAGACCTGGGAATGGAAGAAATATTGAATGCCAAAAAGTGGGAGGTGAGTTCCTGTACTAGCGACTGATAATGTTTGAGATGGTTTGAAAGACAATGAATTGTATTCCTTACCTGCTTAACAATGATTTCAGAATCTCCAAACACTTTCAAATATTGAACCTTGAGGCCAATCGCTTTATATAGTCGTTGGACTAATGCTTCGTACTCAGCTGTATTATTTGTACATTCAAGCTCTAGCCTACAGGACAGCATTGTTTTTTCTCCTTGTGGGCTAACCAAAATACATCCTGCTCCTGAGCCCTCACTAGACTTGGACCCATCGAAGTATAAAGACCAAAATAATGAATTATCTACATTCTTATTTACAAAATTCTCAGTAACATTAACACATCTAGAACTGTCAGTTTGTGAAAAAATTTCGATTTGTGATGTGAAATTGTTTACCGAGAAAGGGATGGCTGGGCAATATAATTGCCAAAGAATGATTCAGAAGAATAGTCTCCTAAAATATTGTTGTTAAATGCAAATGGTTGATTCTCTTGTTCGAACTCCGTAACAGTGTGGGTCATGTGTTTCTCTTGATCGATTTTTATTTGATTCGCTTACCTTTATAGGGAAGCCACATGTGAGACCAATCGGTAGAAATATACCCATGGAGCTTTTCTGACCAATCCCTGCTTAAAATTAAACCATAGAACTCAGGTATATCAGCGATTAAGATATCAATCCTTTGAACCACTCGTGGATCGACCGATAACCTGATTGTAACAAAGTTTATTTCCCCTAAAACCTGAACTTTAGTTCTATCTAACTGCACAATGTGAATTGAAGATTTCTGAGGTTCTATGTTCATTTTTGAACAAACTGAAGCTGGCATTATATTGGATGATGCCCCAGAGTCAATTAAGCAGTTATGTAGATTTTGGTTGTAAATTTCATATGTTAAGAGGAAAGGAGGAGTATGAGAATTTGATCTATCTCCAATTAGAATTGTATCAGTTGCCTCAACTCCACCAGAAGGTGGTTGTCCTGAATTGCTTGCAGCTTTAGTACTGGGAAGAGGCGAAGAAGGAACTGCATTGAGTTCTTTGAGAAGTAATTTTTGTTGATGTTTTAATTTACTGAGTTCAAACATGGTGATGTTTGCCTTAGTCTTTTTCATATCATCAACAATATTATAGTCCATTGAGTCGGATACTACCAACGTCTTAGATGATGTAGGTATATTGGAGGAGGATGGTTGATTTTGAGATACTGGCGCGGTTGGCTTCCTTGTGGGTACCTTTTCCTTTGTAGTATTTGTACCCACACTCCTTTTCTTTGAATTGGCCTGAACAGGTTCAGGAGTACTTTTACTCCTGGTAGTCACAGGAAAGGCTTCTTGTTCGGCTTCAGTATTGGAGTTAGGCAGTATAAAGTCCCACATTCCATGGCATTCAACGACTTCCTTTTCTTCTAATTCATCGGATGGTATAATTGTTTCTTCTTCTTCTTGTTCCTCAGGATCTGAATCTGCATAGGATATAACAATTGGAGGCTTGGACTCAGGCTTCTTAAAATTCCTATAAGGTTTCTTTGTTGAGGACTCTGCTACTTGTTTCTTAATCTCAACCATTCCATTTGACATGGTTTTGAGGGCTTTTTGAAGGCCCTCCATGTCGTATGGATCTTTTGTGATTTTCTTTTTGAATCATCCTTGAAAGACACTTTTTTGGATTTCCGTTCCTCTAGAGCAACTTTCTTTTCCAAAGCAATTACAAATTTTTCGACAGCGAGGGCTTCTTTCATGTTTTCAGCCAATGTAGGTTTTTTATCCCTATCTACAAAAATGGCTATGTTTGAGGGTAAGGCTGTAATGTACCATTTGCTTCTAATTTGTTCACTTGGCTTATCATCGGTATGGATTTTGTTCAAGAGTTTGTTAAATCGGGAGTTGAACTCCTTAATTGGTTCTCTTGACTCGATCCTTAGATTGGAAAGGTCATCGATGAGTGTAGCCAACGATCTATCATCGCCGTATTTGGTAAGAAACTGTTCCTAAAAGACATTCCAACTGGTGATGGATCCAGAGGGCAAGGAAAAATGCCAAGACCCTGCTGATCCTTGTAATGTGTAGGGGAACAATCTAAGTACATCTTCTTCTGATACTCCCTTCAAATTAACTGACAACATAAAATTATTTATGTGTTCCTCAACTAATGTTCCAGCATCTGGATTGAATTTTGGTAACCATTTCTCTAGATAATCAGGTAACGGATGTAAAGGCACAGTCATAATGACTGCACCAGGACTTCTCCATGGTTTTTGAGCCATTTTGGGAGTACCAACGATTGCCTGTGGTGTTCCAGGTGATTGGAGAGGAGGTGGAAATGAAGACTGAAAAGATTGTGATGTTGGAGGTGAAGTCCCTTGGTGAACAATAATATGTAATGGCGAAGTGGGTGTTTGACTCTGCACTGGTGATGATGAGATGGAAGATGATGGAGAAAAGGTTTCACTACCAGAACCTTCAGTGTTCTTTTTAATCCTTTTCCTTTGGGGTAAAGGCAACTTAGGTGGTTCAATGCCGAGTTTTTCACTTTGAAGTATGGTAAGGTGATGAGGTAAGTGGAATTGTGAAGTCTGACTGCCTTGTGATACCTCAGATCTAGGAGGTGAAATCGAGAAGCCTTCAAGTTTCTGGATGATATAATGAACTTCAGGGGACTCCGTGCTTAAATGCTCTAAAGTATAATGAGGTTGAGCAGTAGTAGTTGATCCTTCCTCTTCTCGTCTGGATATTGATATTTCAGAGTGCAAATGAGAGGTCCGAGGAGAGGTGGAGGGTGATTTACTCTGTGAATGGTCTGTAGGTTTTCACTTACTCGCCATTCATAGTGGATGGCCCTCCTTCTAGCGCCAAAAATGTTGATGCCCCGAAAATCGTTGTATCAATATTGGGGGATAACCACCCGGTCTGGACCTTAATACAACTCCTTTTCTGTTTGGGATGGTGGCTCCGACTGGATATAATGGGACCAATTTCCTAATAATGAATGAAAGGGGTGGAAGAGTGATTGGTTATCTAATCTAATGATAGGCAAATAACTTAATCTATCAGCGAGAATAAAAGAACTAATACTAATCCTGGGAGCAATTATTCTTTGGAAATGTAGCATTTGATGATCCTTGTCTATCGACCTGCATATAGATGACTCTATCAAATAAAAATAGATATTTATTCATTCAAATATTACTTCATTTAAATAGTTAAACAAAGTGATTAACACAATATTGCTACACTTATCATTTATATCATCGATGCATACATGATTAGAAGAAAAGCACACTCTAAACATCCAATAGTGGAATGAATAAAGAATGCTGTTAAAAGACATATATATATCTGATAATAGCAAGAGAGATCAAATGACAATTCATATAAAAAGAATGAGTTCAGACATAGATAATAGTACCATATGAGTTGCTAATCAATCCCAATATCAATCGCTATTTGAAATTCTTCCTCCAATGCAGAAATACTTTCAAGCAAAGACAGTAGTGCACATTTGCATAAAAGCTTCTTTGTCAAAATCAGAATGATTGGTCCAGTTTTATAAAAGAATATCCCTGAAGTACAATAGTGCAACTTCAGGGTTTAAGTCATATACAAAACTTTTACGACCCTTTCTAAATACATGAAAGGGTCTATAAATACTAAACTAAGCTAAATATCTAGGAAACTAAAATCCTACTTAATTAGTATCAATTGATGTTAAATATCTCCTTCACAGCGATCTCGCAGTCGGCAGCATGAATCATCATTCAGGCTGTTTGCCTTTAAACCTGAGCTAACTTATCGCGAGCATTGGCTCCACTTTGGGTGGTCTGTTGAGGCGAGAATTGAGTTGGGCGGCATAGGTGGCATCCTGAATATCGGGAATGATATACCCGATTGCATTTGTAAGGCATTTGAGGGTGGCTCTCTGGCTGTGTGGTTTGACTAAAAAGAACCAATAGGCGTCCCATGTCAAATTGTTGATTCCTCTGATTAATCTTCTATTTTTCTCTAGTTCTGGATAACATGACTGCTCCAATGTTTTAGCTGCTGTCAGTTTACCTAGAGTATATTGAGAGATCATGTTAGACAAGTAGAGAGTATTATTAACCAATTCAACCAAATTACTAGTGGTTGATTTTCATCTTGAAATTGCTCTTTCTGCCTTCATTAACTGAAACTGCCATTCTGTAAATAATATCTCTTTATGTGATTCTAAAATCCTTGGTAAATTAGCCGCCTGTCCCTGATCGGTATCTTGCCACTCAAGAAAATTGGTTAATGTTTCTTCGGCTTGATCCAAGTCTGTTCTAGCTTTTTCCGATTTCTCACTTATTGATGTCGTTAAATCACATAATGGTTCCGCTTGGGCGATTTGTTGACATAAAAGCTTTATCTGATTTATCAATCCCTTGTTTATTTGTAATGCCTCTACTTTGAATTCATCTATCTATGGAAGTTTCTTTGTTGTTTTTAGCTCGGCTAATAGTTGAGAAATCTTCTCATCTTTTGACTTCAACATTTGTTCATTCAATGCTTTTAGTTACGCCAATGCCTCAGATAGCTCCTTCTGCTTTTGAGCTACGCTATCATCAATCCTCTGCTTCTCTTCCTGCAATTGTTTAGTCAATTGGTTATTTATTTGTTGTTGTATTACCAATTGTTGTTCTGCCTGCTCCGCCTTTTGCTGTGCTTCTGATATTTGCGCTTGTAGTGAAAAGATCTCTTGGTCTTTTGTTTTCAATAAACTGTTCACCTCTGATGCCTTGTCTATTGTCGCCACCGAATAGGCTCCAGCATATTGTGATAGTTTTGTTAAATCATCAGAGGGGTCAAATTCCTCTTTCCAAAGCACATTGCGCATCACTATTTGTTCTGGGAATAGGGAAGGTTGATCAGTCCTTCTCCTCTTCCTCTGTAATTTCACCACAACTTTGTGTCTCGGGCTATAGAAGACATCTAAGGGAGGAATTTCTTCTATCTGCAAAATAACCTAGTCGGAAGGATCCTTTGGGATTATCTCTACTTCTTTTGAACTGGGTAGGACGTTGGTTTCACCTAAAACCTGTTTTGAAGTTGCCTCCTATGTATTAACCTCTTTTGATGTCTCGTCATCTTTAGAGCACTCAAGATTACCGATAATTGAATTGAATTGCTGCCATTCCTGGAGCAATTTCAGGTCAATTTCAGTATTTTCATTCACTTAATACTGCTCTGTTCCTACTCTTTCGCCTGGGTCTCCTCTTGTTTTTTCATATGCACTTCTTCCTGTTGCTTTGATGTAATAGGAGGTTCTTTAATAAGTCGTTGCTCAAGCTCGCTTGATTCTGTTGTTGGGGTTGTCACTAACAGATCTAGAGGCATATTTTGCAACCTCTGTTCTCTAAGTCTGTTGAATTCAACTAATCCTTCATCTTTGTATTCGATTATAGCCAACGATTTAACTTGGTACATTGACTCAGCTAATGAGAACAAATCATCAAACTTATCTTCTTTATGCTCAAACTTGGTCAATTTGGCCTGTTCAAGTGCATTATAGGCGACTTTGCATGGATCAAATCGCCTACTAGGGAGAGTTGCTAGAGTTAATGCCTTTATTTTTTCAGATTCTTTCTCTGCATGTTTGAAATCATGTAGAGTGTAGATACCACATCTTAGGGGAAAAGAGGGCCAGACCTGCTTCTTATTATTTTTTAGAGTTTGTGTAACTCCTTTGGAGATAATCTGATAGGCTATCTCCCTGGCCAGCAGTTTATCAGGTATGTACAAAGGAAGAAAGTGAGGTTTGGCTTGACTGCCAAAAATTCTGATATAAGTAAACTTTTCCTCCCCGAACCAACTTCCTATTGATGTCAAATCAATCCCTGCTTGGTAGGAAATCTTAGTGGCATGCTTATTAAAGATAGAATGATGAATGGGCCACATAAAGCCGTTGCATATTTGGTATAAATGGTTCTTGTAGTAAGTTTTCCACAATTTCTGATGGTATATGTGAATGGGCGTGGGGTCTTGCGAAGTCCACCTCCATCCAAGCACCGGAAATTCAGATTTAAAACACAGGATGTCTAGCATATAAGCACTATAGTAAAATGGGGGAATAAGCCTTTCAGTGACGCGGGATTTGGTTCTAAAATCAAGAACTGCGGTTGCTAGCTTATCAGACAGTATAGTTGCCCAATCCATTATTTCACCATTACATGCCGCTTCCATCAAGGGAACCATTTCTATAGTAAAATTAGAGAAATCATGCAACCCCCACAACCTACACATCATTATCCCAGCATAGCAATAAGAAGAGCACAGCGAATCAAACGAGTACTTACTCGAAGATTCATGCTTGTGTTTTGCTGGATTTTGCCTCCATTCCCGAATGGGTTCGGATTCAGTTTCGTTCTCATCTCAGAATTTCTCCAGAAATGTCATGTTCTACTTCTTCTCTGGTTCAGGCAAATGATACATTTGCCTCAAATCATCAGCTTGAAATGAACCTAAGATTCTCCCATCTCTGTGATTGGGATTTCCTGAATTTCCCATCTCACTACATCTGTATATGAGAGAATTTGTTCCCGAGCTGCTATCCGATGAAGGAAAGAGTAGGCTAAGTCCTTTAGAGTAGCATCAGATTTTCGAGTGCTATCTGCTAAGGCTTGTACTACTATGTTCTTTGGTTCTTCGGCCTCAATCAAATTATAGGTACTTTGCCAAGTAGTTTTGCCAAGTCCTAGACATGTAATATCCGATATCAATCCTTTCTTTTTAGTTCCTGGATCAATGATGGGTTGTCCTGTGGCCGGCGAAGTGGAAGCGATTGCAGTTTTCTTAGACTTCTTCCCCATTCTGCTTGAATTTGTTACTTCGGAAGAGTTCTGCACAGGAGTGAAAATGAACGTAATGCAGAAAATTGATAACGCAAAACTGAATATGAGCGAGATATATATCGATCAATGCATGACGAATGATTAACTTAAGGTGGCCTCGGATACAATCTGTGAAAAGATTTTTTTGGCTTACTGTTTCATTAAATGACCATTAAGACCTGTCAATCCTTTAAATGCCCATCATTTCGATTATTGGCCGAATGATTTGTTTAAGCGTGCCTTGGATGTTTTGGCAGTTGAGCGCAGATGAATGGCTATTCGGAAGATAAGGCTTTTAATACGAATTAAACGTAATAACTCTGCTTTAAGATTTTTTGAAATTTGCGCTTTTGGCCTTATCGCAATCGGGCGTCGGGGAAATCTTAAATCGTTACATTGGTTGCATTTGGAATCCCTGATCGCCAATAGTGATATCGCATCGCGTCGGGAGTATTAACTGGGCACTTTGAAAGCATGCATGGTAAATCGCCGATCGCCGATAGTGATATCGCATCGCATCGGAGCGAAAAGGAATTTTATTGTGCCAACTTATTATTGCCGATATCCGATAGCCTATTGCGAGTTGTCGCGTTGGAGAAAACGAATGGGTCTTTAAGTTATGCCTCCTTTGTCATTGTGATATGCGATCTTGCGATCGCTTTATCGCAATCATAAAAGATTAATCATATACATATATAAGACCTTTAATCGGTTTATCAAAAAGGTTTAGTAATGTTTTATATTTTTTTTTCAGACCCTTTTGAGTAACACTAAGTTGATACCAATTAAAATTAAAAAGGGACCCATTTCACATTATAGTTTTGAGAATAATAATGATATGAAATGGGGGGTTGTTATAGGTCACAACAGGTTTATAATATTAATGCCTTGGGTTTAATATTATTCCCTTGAGTTCATAATCCCTTGGAATTTTAGTATTAATCCCCTAGGTTTATGTTTCCATTAGGTTCGTAATATCAATCCCTTGGGTTTATAAGATCAATCATGGTCAACCATGGTCAACAATACCTAACCATGGTCAATTGTGGTCATCATGATCCGGTATCGCATTATGAAAAAACTTGTCTACACTTAAGGTTTATATACCTCGGGTTTATAATATTAGTCCATTGGGTTTAATATTATTCCCTTAGGTTCATAACCCCTTACAGTTTTAGTATTAATCCCTTGGGTTTATAATATCAATAGCCTGGATTTATTATTCCTCGGTCAACCATGGTTTATTATGATGACAACCATGGTCAACAATGGTAGAACATGGAATTGTAATAAGGATTGTCTCAATATGGAAATCAACGATGGTCAATCATGTTTATTTTAGTGTTTATAATATTTATCTTAGGGTTTATATAGGTGGGTTTATAATATTAGTCTCCTCGGTTTAATATTATTCCCTTGGGTTCATAACCCCTTTGGGTTTTAGTATTAATCCCTAGGGTTTATTATACCATTGGGTTTATAATATCAATCCAATGGGTTTATTATTCCCTTAGGTTTATAATATAAATCATGCTCAATCATTATCAATCATAGCCAACCATGGTCAACCATGGTTGAATATCACATTTTGACAAGGATTGTCTCACCATGAAAATAAACCATGTTTATTTTAGTGTTTGTAATATTTATATTAGGTTTTCCCAATGTTCAGTTTATAACATTAGTCCCTTGGATTTTATAATATTCCCTTGGGTTCATAATCCCTTAGGTTTTTAGTATTAATCCCTTAGGTTTACATTTCCCTTGGGTTCATAATATCAATGCCTTGGGTTTATTATTAACTTGGGTTTATAATATCAATCATGGTCAACCATGGTCAAACATGGCATTGTGATAAGTATTGTCTCAATATGAAAATAAACCATGGTTAATCATGTTTTATTTAGTGTTTATAATATTTATCTTAGGGTTTATATACGTTAGGTTTGTAATATTAGTCCCTTGGGTTCATAATCCCTTGGGGTTTTAATATTAATCTCTTGGGTTTCTTATTCACTTGGGTTTATAATATCAATCAATTAGGTTTATAATATTAATCACGATAAACCATGGTCAATCATAGCAAACCATGTTGAACCATGGTCAAAACATATGGATATGGAAATCAACCATGGTCAACCATGGTCCAACGATTTCTTCTCACAAAGATTGTCTCAATCTGAAAATAAATCATGGTAAGCCATGTTGAACCATGGTCCATCATTGCATAATGACAAGGATTGTCTCTATATGAAAATAAAACATGGTTAACAATGTTTATTTTAGGGTTTATAATATTCATGTTAGGGTTTATGTACCTTGGGTTTATAATTTTTATACCTTAGGTTTCTGATTCCCTTAGGTTTATAATATCAATCCCTTGGGTTTATAATATCAATCCCTTGGATTTATTGATATAATCATTCATATTCCTAAGGTTTAATATTATCTAAGAACGGTCAATCATGTTCAACCATGGTCGAATGTTGCATTGTGACAAGGATTGTCTCAATATGAAAATCAACCATGCTCAACCATGTTTTTTTTACTATTTGTAATATATATCTTATGGTTTTTATACCTTGGGTTTATAGTATTAGTCCCTTGAGTTTAATATTATTCCCTTAGGTTCATAACTCCTTGGGGTTTTACTATTAATCCATTGGGATTATTGTTCCTTTGTGTTTATAATATTTATTTCTTGGGTTTATTATTCCCCAGTCAACCATGGTTTATTATCATGTCAACCATGGTTAACCATGGTCTAACATGGAATTAAGATAAGGATTGTCTCAATATGGAAATCAACGATGGTCAATCATGTTTATTTTAGTGCTTATAATATTTATGTTAGGGTTTATAATATTAGTCCCTTGTGTTTAATATTATTCCCTTGGGTTCATAGTCCCTTGGGGTTTTAATATTAATCCCTTGGCTTTATAATATCAATGCATTACGTTCATAATATTAATAATTGTCAACCATGGTCTAATGTTGCATCTCACAAAGATTGTCTCGATATGAAAATCAATCATGGTCACCCATGGTTGACCAAGGTCCAGCATTGCATTGTGACAAGGATTGCCTCTATATGGAAATCCACCATAGTCAACCATGATCAACCACGTTTATTTTAAGGTTTATAATATTGATGTTACGGTTTATATACCTTGGGTTTATAATTGTTATCCCTTAGGTTTATTATTCCCTTGGGTATATAATATAAATACCTTGGGTTTATTGATCTAAGGGTTCATATTCCTAGGGCTTAATATTATTCAACAATGGTTAACCATAATCAACCATGGTCCAATGTCGCATTGTGACAAGGCTTGTCTCAATATGAAAATCAACCATGCTCAACCATGTTTATTTTAGTATTTTTAATATTTATCTTAAGGTTTTTATACCTTGGGTTTATAATATTAGTCCCTTGGGTTTAATATTATTCCCTTGGATTCATAATCCCTTGGGTTTTCAGTATTAATCTCTTGGGTTTATTATTCCTTTGGGTTTATAATATCAATCTCGTTTGTTTATTATTCCTTTAGGTTTATAATATCAATAATGGTCAACCATTGTCAACTATGGTCAATCATGGGGTTTTAGTATTAACCCGTTGGGTTTATTTTTCCCTTTGGTTCATAATATCAATCCCTTGGGTTTACGATTAACTTGGGTTTATAAGATCAACCATGCTCAACCATAACCAACAATGGTCAATTGCGTTCAATCATGGTCTGATCTCGCATTATAACAAACATTGTCTCCACTTAGGTTTTATATACCTTGGGTTTATAATATTAGTCCCTTGGGTTTAATATTATTCCCTTAGGTTCATAATCCCTTGGTGTTTTAGTATTAATCCCTTGGGTTTATTATTCCTCGATCAACCATTTTTTATTATGATGTCAACCATGGTCAACCATGGTCCGACATGGAGTTGTGATACGGAATGTCTCAAAATGGAAATCAACGATTGTCAATCATGTTTATTTTAGTGTTTATAATATTTATCTTAGGGTTTATATATGTTGGGTTTATAATATTAGTCCCTTGAGTTTAATATTATTCCCTTGTGTTCATAATCCCTTCGTGTTTTAGTATTAATCCCTAGGGTTTATTATTCCTTTGGGTTTACAATATCAATCCCTTGGGTTTATTATTCCCATAGGTTTATAATATCAATCATGGTCAACCATTGTCAATCATAGCCAACCATGGTCAACCATGGTTGAATGTCGCATTATGACAAGGATTGTCTCACCATGAAAATAAACAATGTTTATTTTAGTGTTTGTAATATTTATATTACAGTTTACGAATGTAGGGTTTATAATCTTAGTACCTTGGGTTTTATATTATTCCCTTGAGTTTATAATCCCTTGGGTTTTTAGTATTAATCCCTTGGGTTTATGTTTCCCTTGGGTTCATAATATCAATCCCTTTGGTTTATTATTAACTTGGGTTTATAATATCAATCATGGTCAACCATAACCAACCATGGTCAACTGTGGTCAATCATGGTCTGATCTCGCATTATGAAAAAAAAATGTCTCCATATAAAAATCATTGACGATCATGGTCAACATGGTTAACCATGGTTCATGATGGTCAACCATGTTTTATAGAATCAAATATGGTCAACCATGGTCAATTGTGGTCAAACATGTTTGAATGTTGTGTTGTGACAAAAAATGTCTTGATATGAAAATCAACCATGATCAACCATGTTCCAATGTCGCATTGTGACAAATATTGTCTCGATATGAAAATTAACCATGGTTAATCATGGTCCAGCATGGCATTGTGATAAGGATTGTCTCAGTATGAAAATCAACCATGGTTAATCATGTTTTCTTTAGTGTTTATAATACTTATCTTATGGTTTATATACATTGGGTTTATAATATTAGTCTCTTGGGTTTAATCTTATTCCCTTGGGTTCATAATCCCTTGGGGTTTTCGTATTAATCTCTTGGGTTTCTTATTCCATTGGGTTTATAATATCAATCAATTAGGTTTATAATATTAATCATGGTAAACCATGGTCAATCATAGAAAACCATGTTTAACCATGGTCAAACCATATGGATATGGGAATAACCTATCGTCAACCATGGTCCAACGTTTTCTTCTCACAAAGATTGTCTCAATATGAAAATAAATCATGGTCAAGCATGGTTAGCCATGTTCCAATGTTGCATTGTGATAAGAATTAGCTATATATGGAAATTAGCCATGGTCAACCATGTTTGTCTAAGGATTTATAGTATTAATGTTAGGGTTTATGTATCCTCAGTTTATAATTTTTATATCTTAGGTTTATTATTCCCCTAGGTTTATAATATCAATATGTTGGGTTTATTGATGTAAGCGTTCATATTCCTAGGGTTTAATATTATTCAACAATGGTTAAACATTTTCAACCATGGTCAACCATGATCCAATATCGCATTGTGATAAGCATTGTCTCAATATGAAAATCAACCATGATCAACCATATTTATTTTAGTATTTTTAATATATATCTTAGGGTTTTTATACCTTAGGTTTATAATATTAGTCCCTTCGGTTTATAATATTATACCCTTGGGTTTAATATTATTCCCTTAGTTTCATAATCCCTTGGGGTTTAAGTATTAATCCCTTGGGTTATTTTTCCTTTGGGTTTATAATATCAATTGCTTGGGCTTATCATTCCTCGGTCAACCATGGCCCACCATGGTCCAACATGGAATTATGATAAGGTTTGTCACAATATTGAAATAAACAATGGTCAATCATGTTTATTTTAGTGTTTAAAATATTTATTTTAGGGTTTATATACGTTGGGATTATAATCTTAGTCCCTTGGGTTTAATATTATTCCCTTGGGTTCATAATCCCTTGGGGTTTTAGTATTAATCCCTTAGGTTTATTATTCCCTTGGCTTTATAATATCAATCCATTGGGTTTATAATATTAATCATGGTCAACCATGGTCAATCATAACCAACCATGTTCAACCATGGTCTAACGTTACATCCAACAAAGATTGTCTTAATATGTAAACCAATCATGGTCACCCATGGTTGTTCATGGTCTAGCGTTGCATTATGACAAGGATTGTCTCTATATGGAAATCAGCCATAGTCAACCATGGTCAACCATGCTTATTTTAAGGCTTATAATATTGATGTTGGGTTTATATACCTTGGTTTTATAATTTTTATCCCTTAGTATTATTATTCCCTTGGGTTTATTGATCTAAGGGTTCATATTCCTAGGGTTTAATATTATTCAACAATGGTTAACCATAATCAGCCATGGTCAACCATGGTCCAATGTCGCATTGTGACAAGGATTTTCTCAATATAAAAACCAACCATGCTCACCCATGTTTATTTAATTATTTTAGTATTTTTAATATTTATCTTAGGGTTTATAATATTAGTCCCTTGGGTTTAATATTATTCCCTTGGGTTGATAATCCCTTGGGGTTTTAGTATTAATCCCTTGGGTTTATTATTCCTTTAGGGTTTAATAATATCAATGAGTTGGGTTTATTATTCCCTTAGGTTTATAATATCAATCATGGCCAACCATTGTTGACTATGGTCAATCATGGGGTTTTAGTATTAATCCCTTGGGTTTATTTTTCCATTCAGTTCATAATATCAATCCCTTGGGTTTATAATTTCAATCATGGTCAACCATGGTCAACCATGATAGGATGTTGCATTGTGACAAAAATTGTCTTCATATAAACATCATGGACAATCATTGTCAACAATGGTCAGCCATGTTTGATCATGGTCAACCATGGTCAATTACAGTAAATCATGGTAAATCTTGGGTTTTTACTATAAATCCCAATGGTTTGTTATTCCTATGGATCAAACATGGTGAATCACAGTCAACCATGGTCAAATGTCGCTTTGTGACAAAGATTGCTTCAATTTGAAAATCAACCATGGCAAACCACAGTCAACCATGGTCCAACGTCACATTGTGACAAATAATTAATTATTATTATTACTTATAATAATTATTAGTTATTATTATGTAAAGATGAATTAAGTATTGTTATTTTTATTTAATTAATTAATATTCA
>APFE030299031.1:802-27195 GCA_000404065.3 Pinus taeda
AAGAGAGTCAAAGGTTATATCTTTGAGATTTCCATTTTCTTGCAAAGACTCAAGATAATTGGAGTATGTAGGATAAAGTGCCTTGAGAAAAGCAATAAGAGAGATATCCAGCTCAAATTTAGTGGATTTCATATCATGCATTATAGACTTTATTTCAGATGCAAGAGCAAGAGGATCATTATTTTGCAGTTCAAGAGTGAAGAGTTTAATCATAAGCTGGACGACTTCAAGTGCAGAATGTGAGTCATAGAGTTCTTTCAACTTTTGTAAAGCTTCAAAGGAAGTTGAATATGATGAAATGTGGCGTCTCACCTCCTTATTTACAGATGCTGTGATTAATGCACATGCTTTGCTGTTCTCGTTTTCCCAAATGGCGAGCTCTTTGTCTGAGGTAGGCTTTTCTGGGTGACTATCTCCTTCTCCGACACACACTCCTTTCCACAACTCATTGAAGATGAGGGTGTGTTGTATCATCCGGGACCAATTAGGATAGTTATCCTTGCCAAAGAGAACTATTCCTACCATAGAAATGATTGAATGCATTCTGTAAAAAAAATTACTTCTGCTGATAGAGAAATAATATATATGTTATACCTTCCACTTCTCAAGCATATAACATATTGCCATAAAATTAATAAAATTTCATTCCACGCTCACCCCATCAATGAAACAGCAGCATTTGAAAATGTATTTGACATCATTCACCATAGAATAAATTCACACCTCTGTATATTGACCAGTGCAATATGTAAACAAGAATTATTTCATCACATCTGTTGTACTAAAAAAAACACTGAACCAACCATACAACAGTATTCTTCTTTAACAATTCTGTGATAAATAATACCACCGAGCACTAAAGTCAATCATTCAACAACAATATTTCAAGAGGCAGCGCCCAAACAAAACACCGTCAGGAAGAATCCCACGACTCACATATGGCATACATTTGAAAATAATAGAACAGCATACATGCTGTCATTCTAACATCACGCTCACCGCTGTACTTCTCTAACGTTCACAATGTAGTTCCAACCAGGTTTGGCGCTCCTCAAAAACAAGGCCTTCGTCCCAAACTATTCCGCCTGGCTCGAACAATTCTATGTATGAAATATTGTTTCTTGATGCTGATAATTTTAAGTGGTCACTTGGAAATACCATAATACATTTCCAGGTTTCAAGGTCACAACATTAACGCATCACTACATTACAAATTGAGTTGTATTACAAATGGCCGAGGAGCGCAACACAAACACTGCATTACAAATGGCCGAGGAGCGCAACACAAACACCAATCATTAAGGCAAACTTTAGTGCACATTCAACTTCCAAATGCATCACGGGTACACGGACTATCAACCTTTACATGCACGCAAATGAACACTCAAAGAACCTTTAATATTTGTGCACCAGTCGAATGGAGAATTTGTGGCAATGAGGGCTATGATCTCTTCTCTTTTCAGGGAATTATACACGGTATTGAAAATACAGAACCCACAATCATGCACATGAGGCAGCACAATCACTGCTTCAAAAAAAAGGTTTCATTCAAATGCACAACTGAACTATTTTGCTGATTTAAAAATGATCTCATTAAAATAGTCTCATTCAAATGCACAGCCGAACTATTTTGCTGATTAAAAAATAGTATCATTCAAACGCATAATCACCGCTTCTATTACAGTGTCAGCCGGGAGATGGAATGATCTAGAGTGTCTATGGCCTCAGGAGTTAAACATTCAGGCGTTAGAAACAAGGAATGTCAGGCGTTAAACATTCAGGCATTGCTCAACACAGTTATTCAATACAGTACATACCAGCATTCTTCTTCAGGCGTTAACCAGACAGATGCGTTCAGGCGTTAACCAACGGATGCGTTATGGCAAAGGCAGTAGATTATGGGACAGAGGAGTTACAAGGCACGGCTAAAAAAAGAACCTGGGACCTGTGCTCTGATACCATGTTAGGCGAGGAGTAACTCCAGAAAAACTGATACGATACTTTCATTAGGTAGCTATTGTTATATACATATGAATGTGATTGATCAGTTCATCTTCTTGATGACTGTTCACATTCCAGAAGATTTGGTGTCAACAGGATTAGTTGAAGACTTACTACAAAATCAATACTTTTATAGAGTAATTCAATCTGTGACTCATATATGGGAAATTGATTCCTTGGATAGAATTTTGTATGAAAGACATTGCAATTAACCCCTTTTAAGTACAATATAATTTTTTTCATTTCTAGTAATGTGCAATTCATTCTTTCTATGACTCCATTTTGTTGTGGAGTATCATATTTGACTAATTTTCAAGTTATTAGGTGTTGTTCTATGGATATTACTCTAGTATTTAAGTAACATAGGTCATTTTTTTCTTTGTTTTGTTGATAATTCAAATATACACCTACAACAACAAGATACAGGTCTTTAAGAGAAAATTACCATATTGCACTAGTGTAAATCCTTAATACCTAATATAATAAGTGAAAATTGCCAATACCTAAAATAACAAGTGTTGCATGGTAGCTTAGTCACTTCTGGATAAGTTAGAAAATCTAAAATAAATAGTTAAATTGAATACAACTAAACACACAAGTAGCAAGTTTTCTTTGTTAGAATATAGTAAACTAAGAAACAACTTTAATTTATTCATAGAATACAAAATAAGAAAAACATTATTTATTCATAGAATCTCTTATGGTAGATTAAATGGAAAGTAAAAGGATATTGGAATCCTTTGAAAAACAAGTTAATAGGAGAAATTATCAATTGGAAATCAATATTGACATGGTCATTAAATAGTACATTCATATGGTCACATATATACTAGTTATTAATATTTTACAACGAGCAAATTGTAAAATAAACATATATCATATACTATGCTAATAGTAGGCATATATAATATAACTATATTAATAATATTTACGTTAATGTATATAATGTTTTGTAAAATATGTCACAAGATTACTAATGCCTTTTAATTGTGACTTTTCTATTGTTTTGTATTTTATCATTTTCAATTAAGCTATGAAATGTGACTTCATTTGTTTTCACCAAAAATATAATACAAAAAAAAGCACTAATATGCCACAAAAATAAAAATTGATTTTCCTAATGTTTTACATTATCAAATATCTAAATATTTATACTTAAAAAATATTATCGTACCATTATACCCATCTCATGTATATTAGTTATTAATATATATCGTGTTGTTGTAAAATATAAATAAAATAAATATATATCATATACTATGTTAATAATAAACATATATCATTGTAATACCTCTTTGTTCTTGATGTGAATGATTTTCTATTTCTAGTCTTGGACTATTTTAAGGATTGATGGCTAAGGCATATTAAATTTGTGAAACAATATAATCAAATAGAAATTAAGGTAATGTGATTAATATATTGTATTAATACAAAATGTTGGAAATTATTCAAGGAAAGAGCACTAGAGTCAAAATATTTCTTGCCAGATTGAAACATATATGGATGGATAAGTTCAAGCTCCACCTTCCCTAAAAATATCCTGAAAATTCCCAAGAAAAATAATTGGAAAATAGTAGATTTATTATGATGGGAGAGACATATCATAATAAACTTCTTAGTTTTATAAAGTGTCACAACCCTATTTCTAAGTCAAAGTTAAAGTTATCAAGAATTTTTTTTTAACCTTCCCTATAGGTTAAATGCTTAGCTTAATATCTATTTCATGATACTTGCATTTTAACTTAGGAGTAATTTGTACTTGCAATAGAAAAAAAGGGGAAAAATTAACCTTGAGACATCCTTATCAATATTTGACCCCTAAATAACTCCCCTCCCGTGTCATAACCTTAAACACTACAAATCGATCATACTATGTAATATTTCCAATGTTGCATCCATCTCGAAGTGCTAGTTTACTACTATAACCCGAGTACTTAGGGAGTGAAATCTTCATTGCTCACAAGACTTACTAAGGAGCCCTTAATTACAGAAGCAATTACATTAATTAGTATATCTTTAAATAATTTTTTTCATTCTCCATGAATATGATACTACCCCCTTCCAACGCTTGTGTTTATGGGTTGATTGACTTTGGTATTATGCATTGTGGTCCATTGTCCATTTCTTAACATTTATTGAGTCCTTGGGAAGTGCTTTAGCAATTGGAACTCAAATGATTTCTTGCAACGTACTCCTTTCCATGTGAACATAACATGGGATCACACCCTACACCTTCGTACGTTCAGGATCTCTCAACGTATTTCTACAGTTGATATGAAATCTTCCAAAACCCTATTCCTTGCATAGTGCCATTCTCATGTTGCTCATTTTTAGTTTTGACTTTCATTGTTTTCACTAGAGGGGTTCCATAGGTACCATTGAAATCTCAAATTTCTATCATTGTGGAAGATGCCACTCTTGGGAGTTGGACTCCTATGCATAATTTTTGTGATTACACACTTCCTCTTCCATGACTTAAGTATCAGCGAACAAATGGTAACCTACTCCACCTCTCAGTTTATTTATGCACAATGATGCTCTTAAGGTTTATTGGTCAGTTTTTTTTTCCTTCTTTATTTTTTTACTCACCCTTTATTGAATTTGTGTTGCAACTCCCTTTTCGTTGCGAAGGCTTATCCCCCAACAGTTCTAGCTGAATAAATTCCTTACTTTCTGGCATTTTTGATAAGCCTACCTTGGAATTTTCATGGTTAACTAAAAGAATTTGATTTTTAGTTTTAGTTTTACCTTCTTTCTTGTACGTTAATGTGTTTTTGTTAACAATATAATGCCTTATGGCCAATGTTTATCTATCCAGAGTCTGGGTTTTTAAATCTTTAGTTATGTGCGAGGTTTTTCACCCCAACACTGAATCGACAAAGGTGATACATAGGTAGTAAGTATTTTTCTTATTGTTTTATTTTCTCCCTTTCCCTGTTTAGGTCATAGCCTCACCTCCATGATGTCATTCTGTAGAGGCTTAAGACTACAAAGTTAAAATATACAATTTCCTTATAGATTTATATGTATGCGCTTACAAAGTTTCTATTGCTCACATGAGCTACCATGAACACCAACACCATTTTCCCTCATAGGTTGTGTCATTTCATTGATGTCTTACTTTATTTTTCTGTGATCTAGCGTTTTCTTAAATGGCTTGTATTTCTTTTTTCTATCATGGTTACCATTCTGGTAACATTTTGTTAGGCCTACTGTTATAGGTATGTGCATGGTCCCTTTTCTAGTTGCCTTGCAAAATAGTAGCCTCCTCAACTACTAATATCCACCTCTACTGACAGAGGTCATTCCCTGTTAGTTCCCTTATCATACTTCTTAAGATCTTACTTTTGATTATCATCTGTATCTAGCTTGGGAGAAATTAATTTCCCTCTTACCATAGAATGAGTGCAATGGGGGAAATAAACCTCCATACAGGGGTAGAGGGTTTCTCCCCATTATGGTTTTAGTTTTTTTTCCTTCTTTATACAAATTTTCCTTACAGGTCGGTTACCTTTTCTGTAATTCATTTTATTATTAATGATACATATGCCAGTTGTACATACAATATTTTCATTAGTATAATGGAAATGACATTGAGGATTTTGAACCATGTTGTTTTCATACTCCAATTGTAATCATTTCTATATGTTGAAAATCTTATGAATAATGGCCTCAAAGTTGAGTTTCATTTCTTAGTTTCTAATTTACATCTATAGTAAGTAAACATCATAGTCGTAGATGGGTGTTTGTTGAAAATTTAATTACCATGTACATAGTTTATGGTTTTGGAAATTGTTGTGTAGACTCCACTTTTTTAATGTTGTCACTTGAATTATAATTTAACTCTATTGGGATGTTTAACATGACTATTTGTGCATGGCTAATAATTGATTTTATAAAACTTGTGAATGCACACATATACAACTTCTCCTAGTTTTTGTAATTTTCAGAGTGTTGTTAGTATATGTATATACAATTATATCGTAAAATTATTATCTAAACTTGGTTATTACCTAGATTTGGAACTATGGAACGAATGTTGCCAATATTGTTTGTTTCTTATTATTTTTTCACATATAAGTTTCATATTTTTTTCCACTGTGTAGAAAATTAGTCGTTGTGAATTTATTCTGATATGCACAAGTTTTGTCTCCACACTAATTCTGCTCTATAGCAATCAGAATAATTTATACAATATCGTAGGTGTGAATTGTAACTAGTTAAGCGAAAGTTAAGGTTATTTTTTATGAACTATTTCATCACATCAATTGTTTTTTTATTTCTCTCTATATATATTGTCTTCTTATTCACTCCCTGGAGTGGAAAATTCTCATTCTTTTACACATAAATAAACTCTAAAAATATTCTCAGTTATTTGATTCGCCCCTCTTCCACCCTACTATGGAGATGAACTTCATTTAAATTTAAATCAATAATTTACCATATCGAATGTTTATTTGACAACTAAGATACAAAATACTTTAGCTCTTCACAAATTAACACATTGACTCACATACATACATATATATATGTGTGTGTGTGTGTGTGTGTGTGTGTGTGTGTGTGTGTATGTATTTCATCTAAATATACCATATTTATTCCCTTAATGGCACTATCACTACTAATTAAATTATCCAAACCGAATTTCAAAGGTATATGCTTTACTGTACAAAATAATTCATTCAAGGAAAAAAATCAGACTAACAATTGGGTTTCTGAATCATACCTTATGTACTTAATCTAACATAGTAAAAAAAAATAAAGAAAAACCAACACCACTCTTTCATATATAGAAGACAATTAAGCTTAATTAAATTCTCTAAATGTAATCATTGTTGGAACTCCATTTGGAATGAACACTATCCTCTTCACCATAAATTGTTCCTCTATTTCCCCCCGAGAAGAATATGTTTTCCAATCAGAGTCAACATCCTCTTGTGATTCCAAATAATGTATTTTATACATTGATTCCATAGAATATTTTTCCTTAGCAGTGTCCCACCTTTCATGGGTCTACTAACCCACTGCCCTAGGATTTCTTTTTATTTTTTCCTGGTAAAGGTATTTCCTCTTTTTTCTTTAAAGCCCACATTTCTCTACTGCAACACTTTATTCCATCCTTACTTAGTGTTTTTCTACAATTGAGTGGTTTAATATATTTTCTCCCATCATATTAAATCTTGTTGATAACCTCATCGAGATTTTAAGGAGTTATTTAAATGAATATTATTTTGATCTCATCCACCAACACTGGTTTCACAATCATGGAAAAGCTCTCTTAACTCTAGTGTTCATTTGCCAAGTAATTTCTATGTTTTCGTTTCATTAATAAAATCCATTTATTACATCATGATACTTTTTTGTTCACCTTAATTCAAAGCCATCATGGCTTTCTAGCCATCACATATAAAAATAGTTCACTCTAAAAATAGAAAGAAATTTACATTGAAATAAATGGGTATTACATCCCCCCCCCTTTTTATATTAACACCGCACTCAATGTTTATTTTTCATTTGCTTCATTCCTGAAGCAATGCAAGGTAAGCTTATTTCATTACATCCTCTCACTCCCAAGTAGCCTCCTCAGGTGTAAAGTGCCTCCATTATACATTAAGCCTAGTGACAACTCAATTCTAGAGCAAGATCTCTTTCTGATCTAAGATGCAGAGTCACTCTAGCAAAAAATATCCTTTGAGTTCCACCTGTATCAATATCTAATCAATTACGTGAGAATTATCATTGACATATTTTTTGTAAATGACACATGAAAAATATTTTGCACTTTAATATGGATGGGAAAATCCAAGTGATATGTTGTTGGACCAACTCTGTCCAAGATTTCAAAAGGGCCACATAATCGTGGTGCCAATTTTTCACAGTTCCTTATTCTTAAGGTAATTTTCCTCAATTTTACTCTTATGTAAACATGGTTTCCAATCTTAAATTCTTTATATATTCTCTTCTTGTCTGCATAACGTTTCTCCCCATCATGTGCCATTTTGATATTTTTTAATTCCATACCACCTATTCTATTTCCTACAAGGTATCAAGTGCTAATATTAATATATCCTCCGATTGACTCAAACTGACAAATGCATGATAGTTTCTACCATACAAAGCTTAAAATGACTCATTTTTATTGAAGTTTGGTAGTTGTTGTTGTAAGAAAATTTTTCTAAATGCAAAAAATCCTCCCATTTGGTGAGCCTTTCCATGACATACGTTCTCAACATATCTTCCAAAATTTGATTGGTTCGCTATGTTTGTCCATCCATTTGAGGGTGATATGCAGTGTTGAAATTCACTTGAGTTTCCATGCCCCCAAACAAAGCTTTCCAAATTTTGGAGGTAAATTTAGCATCCCTATCTGACACTACCATCTTTGGCACTCCATGTAGCAGAAAATTTCCTTCATGAAAATATTGGCAATCTGTGTTGTTCTTTACGTAGACTGCACCAGTATAAAGTGTGTTAGTTTACTCTAGGTGTCCACCACCACAATGATGGAATCATGTTGTGATTTTTTCTTTGGTAATCTTGTAATAAAATATAATGAATCACTTCTTATTTCCATTAAAAAATGGGACATGGATTAATTAGTCCAAAGGTCTGTTGATGTTCCACCTTTAATTATTGACATTCTAAACATTTTGCTAAGTATTATGCCACCTCATTTCTCATGCCCAACCAAAACAAATATTTCCTTAATGTTGTTATCATATTTTGATATCTCAGATGGCCTGCATATATTTTCTTGTGATATTAATCTAGTATCATTT
Organism: Pinus taeda; assembly: GCA_000404065.3. Lineage (NCBI taxonomy): Eukaryota > Viridiplantae > Streptophyta > Pinopsida > Pinales > Pinaceae > Pinus > Pinus taeda. The sequence continues at coordinate 9,583 of APFE030299031.1, forward strand.
TTTTTTAAATAAATCCAATTGAGAACATACAATCTATTTCTGCAGGTTAATAATTTTTCAAAATTTTTATCATATCCCGAAATGTTCATTTGCTGCCATTTCTGTGTATTTTCCAGGTATTTATGATCTTGTTGTATTGAGCTTTTAATCTTCTATACAAAATCTATTGTAATACTACTAACAAATACTCCCATTAGATCATGTCCATGTCTTCATAAGGCATATGCTATTTTATTTCCTTTTCCTTTTATGTGTTTAATATCAAACACGAACTAATTGAGAAAATACAACCATCTTGCCTATCTAGAATTAAAATTTAGTTGGCTAAAAAAAATATTTCAAGCTAATATGATATGTCACCAGAGTAAAGAATTTCCCTAAAAGGTAGTGTCTCCACATCTTTAGAGCATGTATTATTGCAGCCATTTCTAAGTCATATACAACATAATTCTTTTCATGTGTTTTTTATTTCCTAGACTCATAGGCTACTACTGCATTTTCCTGCATAAAAAATACCCCAAGGTCTTCCAAAAAATCATCACTGGAATCAATGAATTCCTTATTTGGGTCTGCAATTTTTCAGTATAGGAGGTATTGTTAGTAATTATTTCAACTTGTCAAAGCTTTCCTGCCATTTTTCTATCCACTCATATTTTATTCCCTTCTTCTACAAGGATGTAACAAGGTAGGCCATTTTAGAGAATCCTTCTATAAACGTTCGATAATATCCTTTGATTCCTATAAATGAGTCAATGGCTCACACGTCCTTAGGTATGGACCAATTTAAAATAGCCCTATCCTTCTCAGGATCAACAACCAGTCCCTCCTTTGAAATGACATGACCCAAACATTGTATTATGTCTTTATTGAAATCACATTTGCTAAGTCTTGCATATATCTGATGTTCTATTAAAGTTTGTAGCACTAATTTTATATGATCTTTGTGCTCTTCTTCGTTCTTGTAATACACTAAAATATAATCTATAAACACAAATACAAATTGATCAAGGTACTTATGAAATACTTTGTTCATTAAACACATAAAGGTTGTTGGTGCATTAGTAAGACCAAAGGTTAATACTACGAATTTGTAGTGACCATATATGGTTCTAAAAGTTGTCTTATTAATATGTTCATCTTTTATTTGCAACTGGTGATAGCCAGTCCTTAAATCAATCTTTGAAAATATGGTTGTGCCCTTCACTTGATAGAACATATCATCAATACAGTGCAATGGGTATTTATCTTTTATGGTTGACTAATTCAATTGTCGATAATCGATTCACATTCTAAATATGCCATCTTTTTCTTGACAAAGAGTACAAGGCCTCCCCATGGTTAAACATTGGATCTAATGTAACCCTTATCTACCAGTTCTTGTAACTACATCTTTAGTTCTAATAACTCTAGTATATTCATTCGTTATGGAGCTCTAGATAATAGGGTGGAACCTGGTAGTAGATTGATGGAAAAATATGTCTTTATGTGGAGGTAAACCTGAGATTTCCTGTGGAAAATCATCTTGAAATTCACTAATGATTGAAAGTGTATCTAAATTTTCCTTGCTTTTTCATTGTTTATTTGTTTCCACTTGCACCATGTATAACTTACACTCCTTTTCAACAATAAAGCTAATATTTGTATGACTAATATTGATTTTGGTATACCTTTAATTAACTGGGTTTCCCCATATTGGCTCACATAACCTCCAAACAGTTTATAATCACTTCTTGTTTTTATCACCAGTCCATGCCTATTAAAACATCATACCCTAAGGGAAGAATATTTAAATTTACTTATGTGGAATAGCCATTTAATTTACTAGGGAAATGTCTTACTTGACTGGTTACCTTTCTTTTTTCGCTGGTTGCTAACTGTACCAACCATGCAGTCTTGAATTTTTCAAATTTAACTCACATTTTTCCACAAGTTGAGGACTAATGTAACTTAATCTAGCCCTTACATCAATTGAAAAAGAAGAATATTGATTTAAAATGCTACCTTCCATGTCAATCATGGTAGATTGATGCTTAACATGTCTGTCCTTAAATGCAACAATGATCCTAGGAATATTTACGGCAATGTCATTTACAGTTTTTGCTTCGTGGACAACTTGAATATTATGAATGGATCGGGGATTATGCAGGAAATATCTTAATAGGTGTGGTTCACCACATCCCTAACACTACAATGGCTCTCTCTCCTTGAAAACACTGGCCTTTTCATTGCTCAGATCCATGGGTTTTGACCGAGTTTGAGACTTTGTTTGATGATTAAAATTTCCCTTGCTGAATTTCTTTTGTTCATCGTCAGTCCCAAAATTATTAAGGTAAGAGAGTTTATGTATTTTTGTACTCATTACAGTCTTATTTATGTCCTTACTTGGCAAAGGTTTTAAGCCTTCACCTCTATTCTTGAACTACTAATAACACAATCTGGGATGGGTAACCCCCCTAGAAGTCCTCGTTCCCAAGTGCAAGCCCCAGAAGTGATGATTGATGTTATGTGATTCATTTCACTAGTTTCAATCCCACTTCTTCACCCATGTGAGCACCACTCGATGTAATGAATGCTAAGTGGACTATTCAAAAATCATGAGAAATTAGTCAATTACAACTACCTCCCATGGAAATGGTCATAGATGAATGACTTAGTTAACATAATTGAATCCCAAAAAATGATATCTAATATAATGCACTATCAAAACCCCTCAATACTTAAATTCAAAGAGAGTGAAAAGGACTCTACTTGAATGGTTCATGAGGCATAATACTTGCTAAGGTATTGCAAATGGGGTACAAGCTAAGTGCGCTTGATTGTGGGGAAAACTCCACAATTAAGCACGTTTGAGCCAGAGGCGATCTAGGATGGGTGACCTCCCGAGAAATCCTATTTACTGGGTGGAAGCCCCAGAATTGATGATTGGCACTATGTGATTCATTTCACTAGTTTCAATCCCACTTCTTTACGCCTGTGAGAATCACCTGATGCAATGAGTGCTCAGTGGACTATTCAAAAATCACGAGAAATTAGTTAATTACAACTACCTCTCATGGAAATGACTTACTTAATGCACTTGATCCAAAAAAAATGGTATCTAATATATTAATATTAATTCTAAGATTAAAATTAATACTACCTCTCATGGAAATGATCATAGATGAATGACTTAACTAATATATTAATATTAATTTTAAAGAGTTAAATTAATACTATATTAATATCACTAATTAACATTATACTGATTTTTATTTTTATTTTACACTACATAAATATGATTGATTAATATTATTAACATTATATTCTACTACTATATTATTAATATTCAGCTTCATATTATAATAACTAATATTAATAGTCAAACATTTATATATAGTTTTAGGTATTAATGTTATTATTATACCGATTCATATAAGAATTTATGTATGATGTTTCAAGCCTTTTATAGGTTAATTATTAATCTTGATAACTACATTTATATTAATTAAGATTAATTTTAGTATACATTAACAATATTATTAGTATAGCACTAATATGATGGATGATTGTGGCAATTGAGCATTATTAATATTATACTATTTTGATTATGCTAACTTTAGTATTAACATAATTTAGTAGCGTTTATATTTCAAGGCCTTTGAAATTATAATAATCATAAATTATTATTATTATATTATCATAATTAGGATTTAAAAAAAAATCTCATATGTGATATTAATCATTCATAGATATTATTATTTGAATATAATATACTTATAATATGGATTTAATTATCATATTATTATAATGAATTTATACATAGATTACAATTTATTTATATCTTGATTATTTTAGTTATTATTACTAATAATAACTAATATTTAATAGGTGCTTTGATTTTAAAATTGTTCTTTCACAATAAAAATATTGTTAATCATAGTCAAACCATGGTTACCTTTCATCAACCATATTCAAACAATAGTCAAGATATTGTTAACCATAGCCACATTTTATTCAAATAATGGTCAACTATAGTCAATCATATTCAACTATGGTTGAACATAGTCAAACAATAGCTAATCATAGTCAAACCATGTTCAATCATAGTCAAACCATGATCAACCATTGTCGCACAATCACTAACCATATTCATTCATAGTCAAAAACTATTCAACAATGTTTAAAGATAGTGAACATGGACAATTAAAGTCAACAATGCTTGACCATAGTCAAATAATTGTTAAACATAACCATGTTAACTTAATTATCAAACAATTGATTAAAAATAATCACCTATTATTGTTATTGATGTAACACCCCTCTGTTTTATGTAAGACTCTATGTTATCATGCCATACCTAAGCTAAGACTGAGTTGTAACAAAAAATCTAGGTGTGGGATGTAAAAATGAGAGTAAATATTTTATTACAAATAAATAAAGATAATTTAAAACACTTAGAAAACAAGACACCAAGAGATGAGATTCTTGGCAAATGAAATCCCATTGGTAAATCAGAATGAATAATTCTTTATTGATAAGACTTCTATATTAAATTCTAGATAATCTTAATGGAATCAGAGATAAATATTCATTAAGTTGCGTAGCTGGAGAAAGATGTTAAGTTTAAAAAAAAAAAATTTCTTGCAAGAGAGAAAGGTAAGCATTTATGGGAAAATACATAAAAAGCATGTAGAACAGAAAGGCAATATTTTATGGGAAAATCCTTGTGAGAGAGAAAGGCGAGACTTTCTGGGAAAATCCTAGGCAAGTGGATAAAAAGATCCACAAAAGTAGGACCCTACTAAATGAAAACATATCATGAAGAGGGCATTAAACTCCCATTGAAGAGATCAACAAGAGGCAGTTGATTAATGGGAAAGAACTTTTGGCTCGGGGGTGAACTAGAGGAAGTCAGTTCTAGGTTGGTTGGTGGTTCTCGATTTTCCAAGTGACATTCTCACAAAAACTATGGTTGGATTAAATTACATAGGATGTTTTGTATGTTGGCTCCTTCCTCTTTATGTTGTCTAATATTTAAGCATATGAGTATAATTTCATGTGATATCCTTGGTTATAAGAATATTGAATACTTATGCATGTGGAAAATATTGAATATAAATTTAATTGAAGTTAAATTTAGTGATTGGAGCATAGTAGGTGGTTATTAGTATTGTGTCAAGGAGGTATGTGAAAAATGGTATCAGATCTCTAAGTTCAAATATTGTGGCCTATGGGCCAACCAACATCTGTAAGGTGTGAATGAGTTCTAGGTCCTAAGCAAATATGAGGTTTCATTGAAGGGTCCAGTCATAAAATTTCTCTAAGAAAAATATTCCAATGAGTTTTAGAGTAGTTACCTAAGTCCTTAGAATCCATAAAGGTTGAAAATAAATCTAAAATGATTTATGGATCTTGAAAATAGCTAAAGTTCGATATTTTAATGAAGAGTGAAATATCTTATATTTCTTGACAAGCATGTAACTATTAGTGTTTCCAATTTCACAAAGGGATCACTTAAAAATAAAAGCAGTCCAAAACCCTGATTCAAATCAGAGATATTAAAGAAAGAAGGGTAGAATCAAGTTACATGCCTATACTTAGTTTTTCCCATGAAATATTTATATATTCTGATGAAATGCTTTTCTTATAATTTCTAATGATTTTGTAGTTGTAAAGAATGCATGGTGATAAAATAAATTGTGGATTTATTTTCTATAGTTGTAAGTAAGTATTTCAGCTCCACTTCGACGATATAAGTATCTATTTAGATAATATCAGTAATGAAATATGTCATAATTGTGAAGTATGTATGAAGAAATAAACACGTATGAGCCCGAGGTATGGGTTATCTATCATTTATTTAAAATTAGAATCGCCACGACCACATTTACATATAATCATAAAAGTGTTGCACTTTAAGTTTGTGGTATTCAATGTTTATTATACCTCTCCACTTCATTATAAAATGTCAGTGAAGAAAAGAGACTCAAAAACAATGACTAATGAGGAAGTATATTGTGCATGCGAATGAAAAAAATTGTATCACAAAGAATACCATTATGGGTTATCGATACAATTTTATAGTCATCATATGAAGGTTATATATATATATATTAATATATATATATATAATATATATATATATATATCTATAATATATATATATATATATATATATATATATTATATATCCTTAATTTAGAGAACATATAGGGGATAATATAGCCTGTAATTATTTATAATTTATAAGTTTGATCTGAAAATAGGTTGTGTGATGAAATAAATTGAGGGTTCGTGGACCCAAGTCAAAATCCTAAGAAAATAAAACAAGGAGCAACACCCAAAGGATTATGACCATGTCACTATGGTGTACCCACAATTCCATACTTGCTCATCACCTTAAATATTGTCTGAAGAATTTCTACAAAACTTGCCCCTCCTTATAGCCCCAAGGTTTGAACATGGCTTAAGTAGTTGAATAGGCTTAACAATTTTGATTAGGAATTGACTCGGTAACGCGTTCTACATTCAGGTAGTCATTTAGAACCACAATGACACCCTAGTTGTGAAATCCCCTACAACTCTTTTTATTAAACATGAAATACATATGCAATGCCCTTGTGGGCTCCACCGCTCACTTGTTTCTTGTTGTGTTGGAGCTTAACAAGTAGCATGGTTTCACCATTGATGGAATGAAGTATCAAGCATGGTTAATATTTTAATTTAAGATTTGTTTAACCATTGATGGAATATGGTGTAAAGCCAAGAAGCTGTGACACTTCATGTGTTGTTTGAGAGAGTAAAACCTTTGATGCAGGAGCATCAAGGGCGTTTTTTTATTTTGTAAATATGTTAAAAGGGGGTGTGATAATTTGTAATATTTTATCAATTAATAGGAGAAGGTGAGGATTTTTGTAAATATCTTTTTATTTAATAAAAGGATATGAGGGAATTTAATTAGTTGAAGGATTTTAGGGATAAAGACCTATCCTTTGGGGATGTTGAGAGATTTACGGGTTTGTTGAGGAATTGAAGGGATTGAGCATTTAATTAAATGATTTTTTTAAATTGTATAAATAGGAGGGGTTCTGGAGAGAAAAATATATTGAGATTGGAAGAGGGTGTGAGATTGAGAGTAGGTTTGAACAACAAGGCATTGTAAAGGGCCACATAATTGAAATATCTGGCCAATAGAAGTTTGTAAGTCATTGTTTTTGTTTCAGTTTATATACATTGGTTGAGTGAGAAATTGTTTATTTGTTTCCTGAAATTCATGGCATTGTTGAATTAATGAAGAAATGATTGATGGACTTGAAATCACATTTATTTGTGTGAAAACTGTTATGAAAACCATTAAGGGTAAAATGACATTGAAATCTCTGTTTGCAAATTAATAGGGTGTCATTCTTAGTGAAAATTTTAGTTGAAAGTCGATATTAATGGGTATGTAAGAACGCATACTTGAAATGAAACAGTGGCAGCAATTGCAACATATATGAAATTCGATTTCACATCTTTTGTACTGCTATAATGAGTAATAGTAGATATGTTTTGAAGAATGCACAGTGCCAGATCTAAATCAGGGGTAGACTTTCATGTCTGTTGTGAATTGTGTAAGCGCTACAAGCAGGATCGATTTCACTTATTAATGATGTAAATCAGGTTGACAACTGAATGGTATGAACAACGTAATGATTTAACATGCTATGTGGGGTTAATTGTCAGCAATGGAGGAAAAGTGAGCGGCCACTGCTTCATCTTGAAGTAGAAGTTCTATTTAGTTTTAATGACAAATGTCCAAAATTTGTGATTGTATTCAGTCATAATTGTATGAATAGACTCAACTGTAATTGTGTTAAACATAAGGGAAAGAAATCGATTTAAGTCAAACTGTATAATCGATGTTTTAAAACTGATGGAACGCTGGTCAATGGAACGCTGTGAAGACTGATCATTACCTAAGCTGAGCTTGAATTAAAATCCAGTTAATTTATGAAGTCACAGGACGCGCAGATTGAGTGAATGACAGTTAAATAATGATGTTATTTAAGTGATTGGAAGGTGTGCAGGTGCGCTAAACAGAAGTTGAGGAAACGTTGAGTTTGGAAGAATCGACTTCAGATTTTGTATCAAGCCAAATGTGAATGCAATTCGTGTTGAAAAGAGTAATGAAGACCCATTCATAATCTAGTCAGAACCATGTTGCGATGGTCGATTGGGAAGGTATATTAATTATTTGAGCAGATTGTTGGAATTTCATCATGGTTGGACGCTAATTGTGAGCGTAGCATTTGCTGTAAGCCTGGCATTTGAATTGGAAACGTTGATAAACCAGTAATCAACCAGTATTGTGTGTTGAGCAAAGGATGGATGGCATTGTAATTTTGATTGATTAAATAATGCCCATCTTTTTGAAAAAGATAAAGGCGCACAGGAACAATAAACCCCAAGTCGATTCTTGGCATTTGGGCGATTGGTGATGTTTGAAATTATTAGTTAGACGGGAGGTAATGAATTCTGGAACGCTGATATTCTGACATTAATTTCAAACAAATCTCATTGATATGTGACTCGTAAAATCGATATGTGTGCACGTTGAGTAATAGCACATTCTTTTAATTCAGTCACATATAAACGAGAAGTTACAAGTTTTGTTTATGGAAGCATGCAAATGTTTGGTTGGATTGGAAGTATTTGCCAATGATGTAGAGTAGAAAACTTCCCACATACAATAGTTGATTTGGGTTCATAATCATAAAATCACAAGATTGAGTTATAGACAAGTGTTGGGATTTTAAACCTAGTTTTAAAATTTATGGTGGATAGTCAAAATTCCTTCGTAAAAGTTCTAGTGCAGTTTGGGTTTAAATGCATGAAAGAAGAATTGTTGAGTCATGGGAATAAACTTATGTTGAAGGCTTCCGCATTATAATGGTATTGTATGAGTTTGCAACTATTGAAGTTTTTGATTTGAGTAAAAAGCTGAGATGAACGTTGATATACACAGATGTTAATGATCCTCGGTATTGCAGGCCTAGCCCTGTGTCAATTTTTGGTATCAGAGCTTGGCTCTGTTGAATTAAAAAAATGTTTATTTTCTGAATGAAGACAGAAGGTTTGTTGAACTAGAATGTATTTCTGATTGTGTGATGAATGATGAAGAACAGATTTTAAATCTATAATTGCAAGTGAAACAGAATGCAGGTAAAGGAGATCAGATTCTAATCTGAAAGTCAAGCAACCAGAGTATAGCTGGGAGAATGGAGAAGAACAATTAAGTTCTTAGAGGCAGGTAAAGCAGAATTAACCAGAATTGCAGAGACAGAAAAGAATCCACAGCGATGTTGGGAAATGGAAATTCACTTGGATCATGTAGGTATTGTGTTTGGTTAATTTTGATTTGAGTTTTATTGACAAGAAACAGATTAAGGATTGATGGTTGCGGAAAAGAAGAAACTCAGCAAAGAAGGAATTGTTGCTGATAGCTAAAGTTTGCCAGATCAAGCCAGAAAATTGGAAAAGAGAATCAGATGTTAAAATCTGCTTGACAGTGAAATTTTGCAGAGGAAGCATAAAGATTTGTTGGAACAAATTTGCAGAAGTGGTGAGATTCTGAAGGTAATTGAAGTGCAGGTAAATGGAAGGACAAGATCAGACGAGATCTTGGAGGTAATATTATATGTTTTTGAAGAATAGAATATTGTAGTCTTTGCATTGAAATATTATTGCAACTCCCAAAAGGCAATTACTAATAGATAAAGGAAGCCGGTGAAAGTTTCTAGGTGAAAACATAGAGGTGGCAGAACCTTGAGGAAATCCAATAGAGATTGGATAAGGAAGACAGTTGTGAACAGGCAGATGAGTTGAAGCCAGGAAGAGCAAAGAGAAGTGCTCAAAGGAGGTTCCAGAGATAGAACCCATTTCTTGCCAAAAGACTGAGTGAGGAGAGCTTGGTGAGGTAAGTGGCGGCAGGACAGGACTTGCTGCTGAAGAGGCTTTAGTGCAACTCATAGTAAAGTGAGTGAGGAACTCATAGAGATGGAAAGGACGATGACTAGTGACAGTCGTAACAAAGGTTCTGAAATAAATCACAACAGAGGACAAAAGGAGAAGGGTGCCAAGGAAGTTGGCATACAGAGACAGTTAAGCGAAGAGGAATATGAAAGGGAGAAGGTTGAGATAGCAGTTCAACTTGAGGTGTTAATGGAGATGTTGCAAAGAAATGAGGAAGACCAGAATCATGGTTATGTCATGAGAAAGAAGCTGAAATGGCAGAGGCTACAAGAGAAGTGGAATCATCAGGTAAATATGCAAATGATAAAGGAACTAAGGGAACTTGAACAAGTTATATATTCCAGACATAGGATAGAGAAGCTCGAAATAGTTGAGCTACGGCAAAAGGAAGATGCTGAAGAAGATGTTGAAGTTTCGTTATGTTACCCAGAGAGTGGATCGTTACTTTTTGAAAGTGATGAAGAGCTAGAGGAGTTGAATCATATGAATGATTTGAAGCAGCTCAAAGACTTGATGACTGAAGCATCAAATAATACCGTAAGGTCTTGTGATTTTAAAACTAATAATTTGTGTGTGATTGCAGGTTTGGAAGAAGAGGAAGAACATCTACTGAAGGATGTTAAGGAAGATTTAGCAGAAGAAAGACCATGTGAGGAAATGGAAGATCGTGTAGAATTTCCAATGTCTACTCCAAGTAAAATCATTGAGTTATATAGAGAATTAGACTTTCAAAGGAGGAAATTGGAAAAGCAGAGGATGAATGTCTGGGATAGATTGTTGGATAAGGATGACAAAGCGGTTGTCATAAATAATAATCAAAAAGAAATTGCAGATAGTGAGCAAAGGAATGTTGTAGAGGGAAAGGAAGTTTGGGAGGCCACAACATTTATAGTAGCAGCAGCAGAAAAGGTGCAAAACAGCAGTAGGGGTGAAAAGGAAGCAATCAAAACAAGTAAATAACAAGTAAGAGTGAGAGTTCAATGATCAAGAGATGGAAACAATCAGGAGACAGAGGACATACTGGACAGAGAAATTGAGTTGATAAGGAGGTTAATGATAAAAACATCCCAGAGAAGGACAGCCGAAAGAAAGAAAAGGAGAAACAACAAGAGAATGACAGTGAAAGATTGCAAGAGAAGAGCAAGTGGAGTATTACAGCACAAAATATGGAAACCTGGAAGACAACAGCAGATAACAATAGCAGTGAAGCAATTGACAAGCAAGGAAAGATTACAAAACAAAATTTGGGATCCAGGAGGAAATATCCAGACTTATGACGAGGTGGTCATGAATTTTCTTACATGGGGAGTCTGATGCAGGAGCATCAAGGGCGTTTTTTTATTTTGTAAATATGTTAAAAGGGGGTGTGATAATTTGTAATATTTTATTAATTAATAGGAGAAGGTGAGGATTTTTGTAAATATCTTTTTATTTAATAAAAGGATATGAGGGAATTTAATTAGTTGAAGGATTTTAGGGATAAAGACCTATCCTTTGGGGATGTTGAGAGATTTAGGGGTTTGTTGAGGAATTGAAGGGATTGAGCATTTAATTAAATGATTTTTTTAAATTGTATAAATAGGAGGGGTTCTGGAGAGAAAAAGATATTGAGATTGGAAGAGGGTGTGAGATTGAGAGTAGGTTTGAACAGCAAGGCATTGTAAAGGGCCACATAATTGAAATATCTGGCCAGCAGAAGTTTGTAAGTCATTGTTTTTGTTTCAATTTATATACATTGGTTGAGTGAGAAATTGTTTATTTGTTTCCTGAAATTCATGGCATTGTTGAATTAATGAAGAAATGATTGATGGACTTGAAATCACATTTATTTGTGTGAAAACTGTTATGCAAACCATTAAGGGTAAAATGACATTGAAATCTTTGTTTGCAAATTAATAGGGCGCCGTTCTCAGTGAAAATTTTAGTTGGAAGTCGATTTTAATGGGTATGTAAGAGCGCAGACTTGAAATGAAATAGTGGCAGCAATTGCAACATTTATGAAATTCGATTTCACATCTTTTGTACTGCTATAATGAGTAATAGTAGATATGTTTTGAAGAATGCACAATGCCAGATCTAAATCAGGAGTAGACTTTCATATCTGTTGTGAATTGTGTAAGCGCTACAAGCAGGATCGATTTCACTTATTAATGATGTAAATCAGGTTGACAACTGAATGGTATGAATAGCGTAATGATTTAACATGCTATGTGGGGTTAATTGCCAGCAATGGAGGAAAAGTGAGCGGCCAGCTGCTTCATCATGAAGTAGAAGTTCTATTTAGTTTTAATGACAAATGTCCAAAATTTGTGATTGTATTCGGTCATAATTGTATGAATAGACTCAACTGTAATTGTGTTAAACATAAGGGAAAGAAATCGATTTAAGTCAAACTGTATAATCGATGTTTTAAAACTGATGGAACGCTAGTCAATGGAACGCTGTGAAGACTGATCATTACCTAAGCTAAGCTTGAATTAAAATCCAGTTAATTTATGAAGTCACAGGACGCGCAGATTGAGTGAATGACAGTTAAATAATGATGTTATTTAAGTGATTGGAAGGTGTGCAGGTGCGCTGAACAGAAGTTGAGGAAACGTTGAGTTTGGAAGGATCGACTTCAGATTTTGTATCGAGCCGAATGTGAATTCGTAATGAAGACCCATTCCATAATCTGGTCAGAACCATGTTGCGATGGTCGATTGGGAAGGTATATTAATTATTTGAGCAGATTGTTGGAATTTCATCATGGTTGGACGCTAATTGTGAGCGTAGCATTTGCTGTAAGCCTGGCATTTGAATTGGAAACGTTGATAAACCAGTAATCAACCAGTATTGTGTGTTGAGCAAAGGATGGATGGCATTGTAATTTTGATTGATTAAATAATGCCCATCTTGTTTAAAAAGATAAAGGCGCACAGGAACAATGAACCCCAAGTTGATTCTTGGCATTTGGGCGATTGGTGATGTTTGAAATTATTAGTTAGACGGGAGGTAATGAATTCTGGAACGTTGATATTCTGACATTAATTTCAAACAAATCTCATTGATATGTGATTCATAAAATCGATATGTGTGCACGTTGAGTAATAGCACATTCTTTTAATTCAGTCACATATAAATGAGAAGTTACAGGTTTTGTTTATGGAAGCATGCAAATGTTTGGTTGGATTGGAAGTATTTGCTAATGATGTAGAGTAGAAAACTTCCCACATACAATAGTTGATTTGGGTTCATAATCATAAAATCACAAGATTGAGTTATAGACAAGTGTTGGGATTTTAAACCTAGTTTTAAAATTTATGGTGGATAGTCAAAAGTCCTTCGTAAAAGTTCTAATGCAGTTTGGGTTTAAATGCATGAAAGAAGAATGGTTGAGTCATGGGAATAAACTTATGTTGAAGGCTTCCGCATTATAATGGTATTGTATGAGTTTGCAACTATTGAAGTTTTTGATTTGAGTAAAAAGCTGAGATGAACGTTGATATACACAGATGTTAATGATCCTGGGTATTGCAGGCCTAGCCCTGTGTCAACCTTTCTCAATTGTCGTAGAATTAAATTGTTGCTTGCCATACAGCGTAGGACCATTGCTAAAAACCCACACCATGGAGATCTATGGCATGACTGATTATGGAAGAGAGTTAATTATATTAATATTAATTCCCATATCAAATTATTAAGAAATAGAGTTCTTATTCATATTAAATTTTATTGGTTTATATTTAAAAAACTTGAGTTTCTAAATGAAATTGGTTGTTAGATGCAGGGGAAATTTTACGGGCTAATATTCCCAAGTGGGCTAATTTTCCAATTCTTTCCCCAACAAAAATTTGCCAATTTCCATTTTTTCTAAAAATAATTCACCCAAATTTTAAGGTATAAAATTATTTTACCTTTAAAATTGCCAAAATTTAAAGAAAACTATATAAAATCATTATAAATTTTAATATTTTTACAAAAGTATCTCCAAAAATTTTATACATTGCATGTTCATGACTAGTAAGATTCACCAAGGTTTCTAAACTTTAAAATAAATTGATATCCTTAAAATTTTCCCTAGTTAGATGGTGCTTATTATTGGTGGATTGAAAGAACAATACCACCTTCCCAATTGGATTGACGGACAAAATCAGATTAAGGATTGTTGTTTCCCTTCCGATCTACAATGTTGGCTTTCTGCTTGCCTTATCTGTTGATCTGAAGGTGTTCGATCACTGATTGAGTTTCCCACAAAAGTATTCTAGAAGCTACGAGGTGATAAACTACATATTTCTGTTGTACAATCAAGAGTAGTGCAACGGTTACAAGGTGAATGATCTTATCATATATTTTATCATATTTGTGCTAGGGCTTATCTTGCACTTGGAGGTATACAAATAAAAGGCTATTTTTTTATTCAGTTTTTCTTCTCATCAATTTGTTTTAGCAATAACGTTGTTTCATATATAAGTTGTCGTTCCTTTTCATAGATTTCTTGTAATATCTTTCTTAACTTTTCTTTTTCACTGGATATTAGGCAAGTTGCATAGTAACCTCACTCTACATGACACTAAAGTAGGAAGCATGCATTAATTCAATATGATGGCATCATTTTTATACAATATCAAGTTGGCCATCAATAATTCATGAATTACATCTACCAACCTTCAACATCCTCTATGAATTCTAAATATCTTCGCTTCTTTGTAGAACTTTTCATTATTATCTATTCTTTAGTCTTCTCAAGACTCCATTATGTTTCCGAAGCCAGCACTCTATTTGCACCATCTTGGCTTGATTTACTTACTAGACACTACTGCAAGATGATGTATTTTCTTTCACATATGATTAGATTGACATTATGTTGATTGAAATGAATTAGGAAAAAATATTAATTGCTTAAGTGTTCATCTAATTCACAGTCTCCAAGACCGGCTAAAATCAGTTCTAAAAGGTGCTCCTCACAAAAAATGTACCATAGTTTTTGACTTAGATATTTAATTTTTAGATGTCCCTACTATTTATGATCTATCTAATTAACAACCAGTTGGAGAAGCTGTTGAAATTGATTATCTACAGACTACAATTGAATACTTCAAACATGGCATAGGTTTCTTGTTTTGTTAATAGTAAATTTTATTGAATGAGGTGGCATGGCTCAGTTTTCAAGTGACACAAAGTTCACATTCTATACATTTTGTTTCCGAATCAAGAGATATGACATGCCTTGGTAAATCATGAAATCATCATGGCAAGCTCTACTATGACATTTTGGATGTAAATTTTTGAGAATAAATACATGGTTCTTGCCAGTATCGAAGGGTTTTGCAGCTTTCCACCCAAGCCACTGGACATAGAATGCCCTTATGTATATATAATTTTTCATTAACTGTATATATATTCGCTATCTTCCAAAGTTACAATTCCTTCTTTTGCAGGCACTATTTTCCTTGGTCATGATATCAACGCAGATCAAAGAGTAGGTGAACTATAGTGACCAAACATTTGTCAATGTTATCTCATCTTTTAGTAGTTTTCTACTCGATTTTCCTTCATCTAAACTTTTCTGATAAATTTGTTAGTTTGTGATGCTTGGGTTGGGTTGTGTTATATTCTTTCCATGACTGGCCTATGCAGTTTATATGGGGGTTAGAGGGGGGGCGGAGCCCCCCATTCATTGGGTCAACTGCGTAGCGGGGGCCGTCACAGGGGGTTTTGAGAGGGATGGTTAGCCCCCCCTATGGCATCTAGGGCAGCGACCTGGGGAAAATTTTCTTGGGCCCTCTATTATGTTGGGTAGACCTATCTATGGTTTTGTGCATGGTTTTCACACATGGTTTAGGATGCGATTGCTTTTGGTCCATGGTTTTGGATGTGATAGTTTTCGGTCCATGGTATTGGATGATTTGGAATGTATAAATATGTATTTTAAAATTAAAAGGAACATAATGAAAAAGCAAGTTGGCAGTCCCGATTTCGGGATCCAGGGGAAAATCTCTATGTACATGTGTTTTCTGTGTTATGCTCTTGCATTGTTTATTTTTTGTGTTTCAGAATTCGTATTTAGATAATTTTTGTAGGGTTAAAACCTACATTTGCTATCAGAGATGTTTTGGCTTCAAGGGGATGCCTTTATTGTTGAGGGCTTTCACTCAGGCCTATGGTAGATCCTGTTCAGTGGGAGATCGGTGAGATCGATTATAGTGGTCAAAGAAGATGGAGAGTAGTGGAAAGATAGAGATCAAGAAATTTAACTCTGAAAGTTTTGAGTTGTGGAAACTTAAGATGGAGAATCTATTAGTGGATAAAGATCAGTGGATCATGGTAGATCTGGGTACTAAACCAACGGGAGTGTCCAATGAAGAACAGAAGAAGTTGGATCAGAAGGCAAGGAGTACAATACGATTGTGTGTCTCAGATTCATTATTGTTGAATGTATCAAGGGAAGCTACTATGAAGGATTTTTGGGACACGTTAGAGACTTTGTACCAATCTAAGTCTTTGGTGAATAAACTATTCCTGCAAAAAAATATGTATAACCTGAGGATGAAAGATGGAGACTCAGTGACAGAGTATCTGAACACATTTAATGCTGTGGTAAGTTAGTTATTGACTGTTGATATTAAAATTTTAGATGAAGATAAGTGCATCGGGTTGTTTTGTTCTCTACCAAATTCATGGGATAGTCTGGTTATTACAATAGTTAGCAATGCAATTGCCTTGTACTTTGATGAAATAGTGTCATCCATGCTAATGGAGGAGATGAGACAAAAAAAATGGAGAGCCAGAATGGTGATACCTTGTCTGTATGAGGACGATCCCATAACAGAAACAAAAATAAGTCATCAAGTGGGAGATCTAAATCTAGAGGGAGATCTAAATCTCCAGGAAAACCTGTAAAGGTGGTTTGGTGGAAATGCAGAAAGCAAGAGCACTAAAAAAGGGACTGTAAATCTAAATCTCCTGACAAAGGAAAGGATATGAAGGGGCTGTAAATCTAAATCTCCTAACAAAGGAAAGGATATGACGATGCTCCTTCTACAGAGGCGAAAACCACCTCAGATGAAGGTGGGGATGTGTACTTGGCTTCTTCAAGTACACATGTAGATCATAAGGCATGGTTGATTGACTCAGGTGCATCCTTTCACTTCACTCCCCATAGCTGTGAGTATGAGAAATATGATGGTGGTGATGTCTTCTTGGGGGATGACAAGAAGGCTAAAATCATTGTTTATGGAAAAGTCAAGTTGAAGCTACAAGGTGGAAGGTGTTAGCGCTTGGAATTCACCTAGGCTGAGATAGACAAACTCTCAAGGCTACATCAAACCATTTCACCTCGTAGCTAGCCCTACGAGGTATGAGAAGGCTCTCTCGGGTCAGATTCGGTAGATCTTTCAATATGATAAGCTGACCAATTAGGATCAAAGATATTAGGCTAGTAAATTGATAAGGGGGGTTGATTTAAAGATTTTTGGGTTTTTGGTGGCAATTGGAGGGAGTGCAATTCAGGGTGCGGGGATTGAGCACAATTTTTTGCAGGGGATCTTTGGGGCAAGGTAGGACTGAGCGCTGATGCCTTAATCTGAGATGGATGATCAGGGATGATAGAGAAGGAGCTAAAGAGGGAAAACAACCATT
>APFE030299033.1:0-23850 GCA_000404065.3 Pinus taeda
TTATCGAAATAGTTGACATGTTTTCTGAATTGCAAAGTCTCCAATGGTCGGTCAAACATCCGTGCCAACTCGCAAACAGTACCATAGGCCATGTAGTATAAAGACCACGTTTATGATCCCGTTGGCACCCACGTATAAAATTAAATATCTGACGTATACAGATTTTATTCCTATGCAATTTCAGTTGGTATACACCGAACAATAACGCTCTTCATTGGTAGCGCCAAAAATAATGCATATAGAAGTGTGAGTAGATGGAACTTGGTAATGAAGTTTAGGGCATTAGTTTTCCTAGTTGAAATTTATATTTATATTTTGAGGTGTTTATTGAATTTAGTGAATTAATTTTTGATTTTATATTTGTTTGTGGAGTTTTGATTGTATATAAATTTAGTATTTTTGGAAATTTTGGGAATTTTAAAATTTAAATTTGTGGTTTAAACAGACTTTTATTTAGTTTAGAGTACATTCCACTTAATAATATATTTAGAAATATTCAAAAAATGTAATAAATAGAATATTATAAAAAAATAATAATAAAATTTAGCATATTATCAATTTTTTTGTAAATGGATTTTTAAACATAGTTTCTATTTGAATATTTATATATTGCAATTATTCAATTCAAAATAATATCTAATTTATTATTTGAATAATAAATTCTTTCAAATTTGGAATTGTATTGGTGTAAGACATGTTGTTTTCCATCTATTTAAAATTCAATAATTATAGTAAAGCATTTTCTTTCCATGCAAATAAAATTTTATAACTAAATTTTGTATATTTAATATAGTCAGACTAATAAAATAGTTTTCATATTATAATTATTTATTCACAATGTCTAATTTATTATTTGGATAATCAATTCTTTCAAATTTTGAGTTGTATTTTGTAAGACATGCTGCTTTCCTTCTATACAAAATACAATAATCATATTACTGAAACATTTTCTTTCCACTAAATAAAATTTGATAACTAAATTTTGTTTCTTTGGAAATTATGAGATTATTGTAGGATTAATCGAATAATTTTAATATTATATTATTCAATTGATTTGAGTTATAAATTTTTAAAATCTAATTGAATTCAATTAGAAATTTTAAATTTTTTAGAATATGAACCGAATTGATATCAAAGTTCCATCCAATTCTAAAACATTTTCAAAATTTACCATTGAATTAGATAAAAATAACTTATTATAATATTATATAATTTTCTATAAAATTTCTTCCAGGACACATCACTATTATAATTCCACTCGACACTAAAATATTGTTAATACCGGAAGCCAAAAAAATCAGTCATGTCACTAACAAATTCACATAAATTTGGAGGAAAGTATTAATGTAACAAACTTCTAATTTTATACAGTGACATATCTAATTGATCCATTGGAATTTGGAGCAATGGTAACAAACTTTAATTATATATAATTAATTATATATATATATGCCTGTAGGTATTTGTTGGTAATATAAAGAATTACCAACAAATTTGACATTGTAAGGATTGAGTTTTGGTCAATTGGATCTTCCCTAAGATGACGAGGAGCATTATGATGATTATGAAATGCGTTTTTTCTCAGAATATGTATAATTTTAATATTCTTGAATTTTGTTGGAACCTGTTTCAATAAGGTAATATATTCATTATTTTAATTATTAATATCTTAATTTATTCAACGTATATATAGCTTAAATTTTTTTATAGCTTTTTTATTTTATATATTATATTTTCTTTATTATAAATATATTTTATCATAATTGTAAAATTTAATTTAATGCTTTTAAAACTTTTGTAAAATTGAAAAGGATTTTCCCACTAGATTTTCAAGTTGCACATTGTTATTTTATTAAAATTTATTATTTTAATAAATAAGATCATAATGAAATTACTGTAGTTTTCTTTCAAAATTGAAGAGAGTTCTTCCACTAGATCTTTATATTGCATGATATTAATTTAGTGAATTTTAATATTTAATTAAATAAAGTTATAATGAAATTATTGTATTTTCCATTTAATTGTTCTTTCTAATACTAGATATATTAGTAAAAAATCTTATTTAAAACATATTTATTATTTTTTAATAGTGAAGTGTTTTATATTCTTTTCATTATATCAAATTTATTATATTTTTCATTTTTAACATAAAATATCACCTATTGTTAAAAATACCATCTATTTATATGGTGTATTAAATTCAAAACTATAATTTTCAATAGTTTTGTTAATAACTTTAATTATGTGTTATATCAAAAATTTATTTATTTTTACAATGTTTATGTAAGTAATTGTTTTCATTCTACAAAGTGTTTTTACATTTTACTTTTACAATTATTATTCAATGAAGCAAAAAGGGAGAGGAAACGAGAGATTCAATCTTATCTATAGTTTTCAATAATAAAATATTAATTAACATGTAAATTAAAATGTTAAGATGATGATGATATTAATATATATATATATATATATATATATATATATATATATATATATATAATATAATATATCATTATTTAATTGAAAAAGGGTTATAAAGAAGTTTTGTTTTGGAGAATTAAAAAGCATAAAATATTAGTAAGTATAAGAGATTAATATTATAATTGATATTAAGAATTATTATTCATTATCATCATGATGAAATTAAGATAGCCATTTTTTATAATATAATTAAATTAGGTTATGAAAACTAATTTACATATAAATGATGTCATAACCCTCCATATGCTAACATTACACAATAATAAAAAATTTATTACATTACCTACACATCTATATATTAATGCCATCATAGTAATTGACTTTGATAATAACGGATATGATTATAAATGAAATGATCCTGCATATCTATCTACTGGCGGATGATTGTCCTTGGTCGCTTTATACGGTACATATCAAACCGTTTGGCGGCAGGTTGAGGCACTCTGCGTGTGACACCTGGCATCCATGGTCCACGCCATCGATCCGCATCACTGAACTTTGGGTTTGGTAGCTGGGGACATTAATGTTACAGTCCCGCCACACCACCTCTCGGGATTCTCATTGTGATCATTGGCCAGGATCACTTCCAGCGATCGAACGGTAGAAGATCGATGTGCCTTGGACGGTGTGATACATAGGGTTTCATTCATGCGGTCCTGGTCATTTGCGTTGTTGCTTCAGCTCTACAGATGCAGCATTTGCTCCGGCGTCGCTGCCATGATCGGGATGCCATTACCGTGGGCACTTCTGGTTCAACTCACCGGTGTCTTGGAGGAATTCTAGAGACGGCCTGGTCGGTGGTGAAACCTTCACTGTCCCTCACCCTTAACTCCTTCTGTAACAGGTGATGCGCATTTCCTGTAGTTTCATTACTGTATTAGCTCACTGTATTTTTGTAAATACGCTAACTACCTTGATTAATACTGGTTGGAGCAGGGTAGCAGACCGATGAGGCCGCGATTCCGAGGATTATTCAGGGTTTCGACCTTCAACCCCCTAAATCAATAAGCATTCTATCACTGTAGACTTTTTACTGGTTGATTCAATCTTGGAGTTCGACTTATATTGTTCTTCTCTATCAGGGTTTTTGTCAATCCTATCATAGCTTGGCGCAATGGCCTCATCTCGGCAGAACTTCCTTTCTGTTCATTGTTTACCATTGTTTGGGGTCGAAGCCCAGGTCGCCGTATGTGTAGATTTGTGCATAGGGTTTTTGATTTAGTTATGGCCTGTCAGAAAGCTCAGACCTATGGGGCGAGCTTGCGTTCATTTACTTATGTTCCATATTGTAACTGTTCGATTTCTCAGTATAAACATATTGTAATGAACTCGTTATTGATGGCCGTGGTTAATGCGCCTGGATTATTGGGTTTGTCTCCAGTTGTCGAACAGTCTTTGCATGTTACAGATCTTATTGCATTTTTACTGTTTAATATGCTTATACTCTGTTAGTGCGCGGTGCCGCTCCCCACGAGCCACCGAGTCTTCTCATGTTACACACTGGTTATTTACTTCTGTTTTTAATGAAATGTTCTGAGGGTTTTGGTTTACGACCCTACTCTTTCTGGGTTTGCCGCCTCTCGGAGGTTAGATGATACATGGATAAATGAGTTGATAATGATGCTTATGCATTTTATTGTTGATAATTGACTAATCCGAACGACAGAATCTTATTAATAATTCTGATATGTTTATGTGTGGAATTGAGGAGGAAGCCTGTTACGGCCTAGTAACGGCTCTACTCTTGGTGGGTTACCACTCCTCATTATTAGCTGGTGATCAACCTGTTAATTGCTAAAGTCGAATTCTTCTTTATTTGTCTTCTAGCTTTGATGTTAAATAAGTTTATCCGCCGAGCGGATGGTATGACCTTCAGTCCCTAATTGACATCATACTGGTGCCATACTACCAGGTGGTTCTCACCTGTGTATGCGGCCAACTGGATACTTCTACAGTTATGAGGTTCGGCGGTTATTTTCGTAGTGTTTACATTGTAAGTCTATTACAATAGTTTTGTTTTCTTATAACCCTTATCGAAACTATGATTCTTGCGAGGGTTTGAATTGCTATTTATCTGGAAATGTATATATATTTACAGGACATCGTATCTATCCTCTTTGGCTGCTACATTCCGTAATGAAATTTCATTCCGAGTTTATGTGTATTGTTTGTTCACATTTTCAATACTTGTATAATTATTGCCAACGTATGAATCACTTCTCCTGGAGTTCTATGTTAGGAATAAATGGTTATTTCAGGTGCTGTTATATAGCGTAGGTTTTAATATATATACACCTATTTTCATACCTGGTAAAGGTAGTTCGGCCATTCTATTCCATTCTGGCACCTAATAATTGTTGTCCTTTATTTTGCACACTTTAACTTGTCTAAGAGTAAAGTACAAGATATTGTTCAAATTCTCATTCTCTGTTTCTTTTTCTTACTTTATACATTATATGTATCTAGAAGAGGCGTTAATCATGACCGGTATTGTTTTCAGTAATACCCAGGTTCTGATTTACAACCCAAAAGCCACACTCACAACAACTATAATCAGATTCTTAGGAATACAGGGTAATAACTAGTCTTCCATATTTAATGAAAATTACAGATACTTACCTGTGTATCCTTGTCTTTTATCTTCTACACTTCTACAACACATAGAAGGTGATTGAATGCTTGATGTCCTCCCAGCCACGAGACCAGTTGTCTGAACTGAGTCTCTCCCCCAAGCTCTCTTGCCGGCCACAGCCTCAGTAATATGAAACACAAATGTGCCTGTGCTATCTGGTCCTCACCAGACGTAGCACCCTCTTCTTCTGCTCCAGTGCCTTTTCTTTTCTTACCATTTGTTCATTCAACAACCCGGGTCTTTTCTTCTTTCCCCTTTTCTATGGGAAAGAGAAAACAGTTAGGGTTTTTCCCCTAATATGCTAGCAACTGTTTTCCTTTATCTTTAAGAAGGAAGAGTAAATAACTTTTCACATAAAGTTACTGTGTACACATATATCATGCAATTCATATTATACCATTTTGCACAAATAATATTTTCATCATTTTCAAGAAAATAATAATTTCTCTTATTTTATTCACCTATAAGGGTAAATAATAATTTATTTACGTAAAGTGTCTAGTCATTACAAATGACTTGAAGATATAATTTTTTTTTTTAATAAATTAAATTTTTAATACAATATTACAATGTATTAGAAGAATCAAATATGTAATACAATAAATTACAATGTACTAGAAGGAATTGAGGGTACATGGTGAGATGTATTAAACTAAACAAAGTCTTTCGGTAGAAGTCACATGAGAGAATGTGATTTCTACCTAAAGACTTTGTTTAATTCATTATGGATCACAAAAGCTTGAATACATAAATGTATTAAATGTTTTCTTAAGTAAGAAATTCTTAATATAGTGAGAATTGTTATAGGATTAAGAAGAGAAATAATAAATTATATATTATCGTCAAAAAGATAGAATCCATTCTATGAGTAGTCGTCCATGTTCATAAGAAGATGATGTTCATAATCAGATTTTTTTTCATAACTTAGGTAACTATGTAAGAAACCAACAATATATCAACATATAAACAAGAACGGTAATATTCATAATAAGATGATGATGTTGATAATAACATGAGTTTCATAGTAATATGTTTTTTCATAACTTAGGTATCTATCTATGCAACCAATAGTATATCAACATATTGTTATGAAACCAACTCCCAAAAAGATAGAAAAGGTAGATGAACGCCTTAGAAATAAGCCTCTTGAAGGGGGCAACCTCCTTTACATTACACAAATGAACCATTTTTAGATGATTCAAATGACAAAACCTGCTTTCTATATATAAGAGTCTATGTGGTCACAATATAACCAAGCCGACCTAACAATAATAATATAAAGGCACAAAAATAACAATAGAGGGATTCTATGGGGCACAATAATAACAATATGGGGACAATAAGGGCACAATAATAACAGTAAGGGATACAAAAACAATAGTAATGGGGGGATCACTAATATTGTAGGGACCTAACATGCCCCTATCCTTCAAAAAGGTGTTGTCCTCAACGCTTCAGTAGTTCTGGATGCTTTTGTATAAAATTCTCATCCTCCCATGTGGAATATTCAAGGGGTAAGTTCTTCCACTTGATGAGATACTCTGAAATTGATCTATTTTGTAGCTGTCGAGTTCTTATTTCTTTAACTGCTTTAGGTTCTAATATGATTTTTCCTTCTTCATCAAGTTCTAGCAATATTGTCTGAGTTGAAAGCTTGTCACTTATAACCTTCGTTAAGCGTGAAACATGGAAAATTGGGTGCACTCGAGAAGTTGCAAGAAGATCCAATTTGTATGTCTTAGTACCTATCTTTTGCAACACCTGGTACGGATGATAATACTTTAGTGATAATTTGTTATCCTTCTTAACTTTCTTGAGGGACATTTGTTTATATCGTTGTAGATGTATGAATACGGAATCACCTACATCAAAACTTCTTTTGCTGCGATGTTTATTTGCATGTTGTTTCATTCTATTTTGTGCCAAGGTGAGGTTATCCTTTAAGAGTTGGAGAACTTGTTGCTGATGCTCGATGTGATCTTCCATTTCTTGAACCTTAGAATTTTCTCTTAAATATGATGTGATGGATGGTTGATGATATCCATAAAGTGCCATAAACGAGGTCATTTTTGTTGCAGTATGGAAGGAAGTGTTATACCACCATTCAGGCAGAGGCAACCATTTGAACCATTATGTCCGTTTATCAGATACAAAGCAACGAAGATATTCTTCCAAACATTTATTTACTATTTCAATTTTCCCATCAGATTGAGGATGATAAGATGAGCTATGAGCTAAGTGACTACCAAGACAAGAAAACAATTATGTCCAAAAATTTCCAGTGAAAATGGAATCTCTGTCACTTACAATAATATTTGGGTTTAGACTGTTAGGTCCTATACTACTAGTGTAACCCATTATTGTTATTAATAAAACCCCCTTATTATATTTTTGTGCCCATGTAGTCCCCATATTATTATTATTATGCCCCATAGAAGTCGACTATTGTTATTATTGTTCCCTTACATTATTATCATTATGTGAGCTCTGATTATATTATGACCCCTTAGAGTCCTATATATAGAAAAGAGGTCTTGTCATTTGTATCATCCAATAATTGTTCATTTGTGTAATGTAAAGGAGGTGGCCCCCTCGAAGAGGCTTATTTCTAAGGAATTCATTTATCTTTTCTATCTTTTTTTGAGCTCGTTTCATAACATTTGGTATGAAAGCTTTAGATTTTAGGGTTTCGCTGCTCCAAACAGGTCATTGTAGTATTTTTGCTATAACTATTTTTCTGTGACATTTCAGAAGCTAAAACAAAAACCCATTTGAGAAGAAATGTTGCTGAAGTGCGTGTCTGAATGTTAGATGTGTCTCGCCATATGTCCAGATATATGATCTAAGGAAATTAGGGTTTTTGCAAACTCCCAAATTACGTCCTAAACAGGTGACCTTGGGAAAATCATCATAATTTACTCTCTGAGCAAGAAATTGAAATTTTGTAAGAAGTTACAGAAAGAGGATGGACTGTAGCTTTTTGTGTATAGTTTCAGATCCAAAGGTCGAAATAGTGACACACGGCACGTCATACAAGTTTGTTGTACTAAAACATTATATAATCAGGTCATCTTAGGAGATTGGGCATAACTCTTTCTTGAAGAATCAAATGCTGATCAGACTTGCAACATTAGAAAGAGGACTCAGATGGCTACTGCAGGAGACAATTTTAGAACTTTGAGATCTGAAAGTATATAGTTATAGTCATTTCAAGATCACACTCTTGAAATCAAGAAAAGGTGATATTAGGAAGTTTGATGGAATAGATCTAGTAAGTTGGATACTACAGATGGAGCAATATTTTGATCTACATGGTGCACCACTATTACAAAAGTTATATATTTCATATTCATATTTAGAATCGCATAAACTTTTATGGTATAAAGGGATTTGTTCTCGTAAACAACTTGTTACATGGTCAATTTTCATGGAGGGAATGATAGCACATTATAAGGATACAAAGAGCAACACCTTCTTTAGAGAAACACCACAACAATTGGAAGAAAAGAGAGAAAAAGGGCTTTGTTACAATTTTAATAACAAATACATTAAAGGTCATAAGTGTGGTGAGAAGAAATTATTCTACATTGATTGTGTAGAGGAGGAAGGAAAGGATCAAGAGACGTCAAAAGAAGAGTATATACACCAGGAACCAACCCCAGAGAAAGAAGAAATGAATCTGACCATATCTTGTAAAGCACTGAAAAGAATTACCACTCCTAAAAATCTGAAGATAGAAGGACATATCAAGAAGAAAAATGTTCAAGAAGTGAAATATCACATCGAGAAAGAAGAAATGAATCTGAATATATCTTGCAATGCCTATTCATGAAGCCACGTAACCCATCATTTGATCCCTCAACAACAGTCATAACCTCAACACCAGTTTGGGTGAGATTGGCAATCCTACCTTTGCATCTTTAGAATCTCTCCTCATTAAAAACCATTGGGAATGCAATTGGGGAACTTTACTGCAAGTGCCTAGAAACAGAGGAATATGCTTGAACCACCTATGACATGCATTTGTGTGGAAATGGACTTCAGTGTCGAATTCCCAGCTGAAATAAACCTAATAAGTAAAGACTTTGTGTGGAACCAGAAACTCGATTATGAAAGTGTCCTCTTCAGATGTCAATCCTGCTTTGAGATAGGCCATCTAGACAAGAATTGCCCAAAAGTTTCCTAGAAAAATTCTACTAGAAAAAACCACCACTAATCTACATGGTGGGAAGGAGCACAAAAAAAACACTATAGTGTCATCAAATAAGAATTCTCTAGAGAAAACTCTGAATCACAAGAAATCAGGAAAGAAAGAAACAAATGTCAAGACAAGCAAGGAAAAAGCCCCGCCCAACAACAAAAAAGTGAACTTGACGACCACTCAAGCATCAATAGTTATGAGGATTTGAATACCGCACAAAATAAATATTCATTTAACAGCAAAGCATATCTCCTAGACCAAACTTCTTCTCCAACTATCTTCAAAAGGAAGAACACAACAGATCGCGAGGCTAAGACAGCAATGTCCCAAGAACCAGAAGAGATGAAGGAGATGCAAGATAAAGGATGTTGGAAGACCGTAGAGAAAAAAATAAAGCTACAACACCAATCTCGCCAAGAAAGACAAGGAGCCAGACAATTAAAAACCAAGAAAATTATAGGTCCGATAGAACAATTTGTTCTCAGTGGATGTTAACTACTATCATCATCATCATCATCATCATCAATATGTTAAATGATTAATGATGTTAATGGATATTTTTTTAAACATATTAATCTATCAACATTAATGAAAAAAATTATGATAAAATTTTGCATTAATCACATTATAAGGCATTGATAAAATTATGATAAAATTTTGCATTAATAAAATTTTGCATTAAAGACATGCTAAGGTGATTTTTATTTTTAGTTTTGTGGCAATTTCAAACAACTAAAAATTAAAATAAGTACTATAAGGTAATACATACTAAGGTGGATGTTTTTGGTTAGTTTTAGCTTGTTTTGAATTTCCCATTGGGCATAGATGAAGAGCTAAGCATGAAATATCATTTCTTCTATTTTCAAAACAAAATATTTTGCTCTTGTTTTGAAAAAAGAGCATAGACTACTAAGGAAAACCACTCAACAATAAAAAAGAACCTAAAATAAGGAAAGAAAGGACACGTCTACAGATGCTAACAACTAATTGTGAAGACACCACAAAAAGATATGTATGATTACCATACCTTGTAAGTAAAAGTAATTCTGAGAAATTGAAATAGATTCTCTTCAACTCAATGTCAAATTGGATAGTGAAATTATTAAAATAAATAAAACCCAAAGGATATAACAAGTATGCAACACTTGTTGAGACAACAAGGAAGAAAAGTTTATCATAATGCTTAAATGTAACACATTAACTCATTCTATCATAATGCTTCAATGCAACACATTAACTATTGAAGATGACAATATAACAAAATTCCAGGTTATGTCATGTAAGGGAAATATGTAGTCATGACATAGAAATTTTTGTTGCGGGTAATCAACGATTAAAGGTAAACGTTGAACTAACTTATAACACTATGTAGCAAATTGTGTGAAATTACCAAACATTGTACTTTATCTACATTGTAAAGTTTTGAGCTTATTTGTAATCTATCATGACTCAATCTTGCATAGTATCAACCTAATAGCATTGTATGGAAGAATATTTGTTACCATTACCTTTTATAAATTATAAGGGAAATCATTAGTTATTAAAGGATGTTTTTTCAAGCTAATAATGTAGCTTAGTTATTCATTTTAATTCAAACAAATAGCATTTTGAATAAATGAATCCCCCAAAAATGAGGAAAATACTAACAAACAAGACATCCTCACCAATTACCAAAAATGGTTCGAGAATATATACCTAAACAAACATTCTTCCTATAACCAACTGAGGTCATTTCCTTAATATCAATGTCGGGAACGAGCATTGAGTACAACAATAGTTTTCATGAATATTAAATAGGAACACAAAATCAAGTTAATTAAATTGGATTTTAATTCATGCACATGTAATGTTCATGGTCAAATGCATACTTTGAGAAAACTATTAAGCACATACCTAAGATCAAATCAAAATGTGGGTAGGAAAAAAATCATAAGTCTCAAGAAGCCATATCAAATTGGGACATTGAGAATAGTAGCCATTCAAAAGAGGGAAAGTCCGCGTGCTAAAAAAATGTAGTCTACACTGTGCACATCTTGTTAGGAAATTAAGAACAAAAAAATGTTTTTCACTGGCCTACCTATAAAAATGGAAGTGTAGTGATAGTTGAAAAATGTAAATACTAAATAATAATTCATAGAAATATATATCTGACTTGCAGTTTACACAAATTGGTTTAAAAAAATCCCATCCACCCAAGTACATCATACACTGTTAAATCTCAAATCCAACTACATTAGTGTTAATAAACAATAATCTGTTACATTTCTAAAAGCACTTAGTAAGTTTCTTTCCTAGATAAGTAAAATGGACAAGAATCCTACTCCACTAATAAATAGAAAAAAGTTTATGGAAGACACAAATAAACTATGAGTTTTAAATACAAATTTAATTAGGAGCTTTGAGATGTTCATGATATTTTCTTTTTGGCTTGGCTACGTGAAATATATCATGAGGTGACTGTTTTGATGTTCATTTGAATTTTCCAACCATTTCATTTATAGGCTACACTGATTGTTGTATTCCTATCAAGACCAAAAGACATGCCTCATTACAAAAATTCACACACACAATTCCACTTGCTCTTTTTAAAATTTATTAAAAACATTTTGTAAATTTATCAAAATACTTACCCTATATACATATTGCTTTACAATTTTAAATAAAATATTATATTAATATCGAATAAATTTCATATAACAACTATTAAATAAAATAAAAAATAAATAACATAATATATCCATCACACTCTCTAATCTTATTCCACACCCTCACACCCTACTTCAAACATAGGAAAAATAAATAAAATGAAAAATGAAAAATAAATAGACACTTAATTATAAACTTAACATCTATATAAGAATACGAGTAAATAAAAAAATAAATAAAAGCAAAAACATGAATCGAAACCCTATTGTTTTCCCTTCGGAAAAAGCATTAATTGAAATAGAATAAAAACAACAAAAGCATCCAACCTAACCAAAAAGGATGAACCTGACAATCAAATCAGCCGCTCAACGTCGACCGAAAAAACATGAACATGGCAACAAAAGCGCGTGGACAGAAAAATCATGAACCTGGCAACAAAAGCATCTGGGTGGATGGAGAAAGAATGAAACTTGCAACAAAAGCATCAGCCCAACCTGGATGGAAAGAGCATGGAAAAAGCATGAGCTTGTTAACAAAAGCATTAGTGCAACCTGGACGGGAAAAACATGAACATGGAAACAAAAGCATCAGCGTGGACGGAAGAATCATGAACCTAGCAACAGAAGCATCAGCGTGGACGGAAAAACCATGAACCTGACGGAAAATTCATGGTCCTTGCAATAAAAGCATTTACCTCGCATCTTTTTCAAAATAGAAAGCACAAGAATAGAAATTTAAAAAAGCAAAAGCATCAACCCATTCGTTTCCAAAAAACAGAAAAGCCCGAGAATTGAAAGTTAAAAAAAAAACAAATAAAAAATGAACCCTCAATTTAGAGGCCGTAAAACACTCTTATAGCCGTTGAAGAAAGGAGTTGGGGAATCCCTATATATATCTATATTAAGTCTTTATGTTTATATCCAGTTTGGTATGCTTGTGTCGCTGTGGTTTGAGTTTTGGGTCTATTTTCTATTGATGTTTAGGTTGAGTATGTGAATATTCTATAAGAGGAGGAGGCTTAGAATAGAAGGGAAGGGAATGGTACCAATGATAGAGCTGGGAAGTTGATTTAAGTTGAGTTGTTTAATAGTTTTTTTGGGCTTATAGAGATCATTTATCTCTCAGAAATCGTATGGATCAAATTCAATTCTATTTAATTTTGTTTCAGTGTTTAATCATCTTTGCTCTGGTGCGATAACTAATTCCATTTCATAACCTTATATTTTTGTTGGGTGCATTGCAAATTATTGGCAAGGAAATGAATGAAAGAAAAAACTAGGTGGTTGCCTAACCTATTTAGCTCAAGAAATTAAATCTAATCCCAATTCCAGGTATTTGTATATGTATCTCTCTTTTTGATTAGTTTAAACATAGTGCTTTAGGCATTTTATATTGAATTTAAGCCTTTGATTCCTCCTCAATAATTCCCTTGTGTATGTGGCTCTTCACCAATTTATCCTATCCCCCAGGAATTCAAGTATCAATGTCTCTCTATTATTAATTTATTTTCCTGTGTAACACCTCTTCTTCTTTATTAGATTAACCCATGGTTGTGTCTTGTGTTCTTTGTTCCTTTAACGTGTGGTTTGGTGGTTTTTTTTCCTTTTTTTCCATAACGTGTTGTGCCATGTGCATCAGCCATCGTTTTAAGCCCCTGTTTCCTCAATAATTTTACCCTTGTGCCAAGTGCATCATACATGGATTTAAGGCTCTGTTTCCTCCTCGGATGTGTCCACCATACCAGTTCTATTAAATTGACCAGACATGGATTTAAGGCTTTGTTTTCTCCTCAAATGTGTCCACCATTCGAATGAGTTTTACATTTAAAGCTATGTTTCCTCCTCCATTATTTTAACCATACCAATTCTATCCACGTGTGTAAGCATGCATGTCTTTGGATTCAGATTCACTTTAACCTTGTACGCATGTATCTGTGTATTGTGTTATGTGTCAATTAAACCCGCCCACCAATGAATTTATTTTCTGTTCAAACTCAGTAATGGAACCATCTTCCCACTTCTATCATCTTGGGTTACCCTTCCTTTCTTTCAATAGGTCTATTGAACTTTCAAATTAATATATAATATCCAGTTTCAAATTACTAATATATATACATACACCTCAACTCCCTTCTATGAGTTACTGGTTTATTCAAATTTTATTGATCTTAGCTCACCTCTTTCTTTCCAGTCAATTGGGAATTCTTAGTTATATATGTATAGTTATTCGTCTTCTTTGGGAATTCTACCATTCTTACTCTTTTTTCTTGGAGATAGTTTAAGCTACGTAAATTGAAATGGCCTTGTACATATGTTGTTTTATATTTTTCACACAGCTGCTGGAAAAACCTCTCATACATTTTAAAAATCAAATTAATTATATCATTAATTACGATACATAATCATAATTCATACTATTTTTTGGGTTATTTTATAAATAACCATATTTGTTTATTTATTTTATTTTCATGAATGACTCACAAATAACTATCTTACATATATATTTTTATTTAAATTATTTTTTTTGGATTATTTTATGAATATTAATATTTATTTATTTATTTATGATGTGTATATTATTGCAGGCTTGTTTCTAGGAATGACTCATAAATAATTGTTTTACACATATATTTTTATTTAAATTATGCTTATTATATTTTGGATTATTCCATAAATAACAATATTTGTTTATTTATTTATGATGTGTATATTATTGCAGGCTTGTTTCTAGGAATGACTCATAAATAACTGTTTTACATATGCGCTTAGGAAAAGTTGAAAGGAAGGTAAATTTGTTTTCATTATTTATATATGCCATATAAATCATTATTACTTTTATATAAAAAATAAATTCATAATTTTGATTTCATTGTATATATATGTAATATAAATGATTATTACTTTTATATAAAACAGAAACTGATCATTTTTGTTTTCATTATTTATATATGCAATGTAAATGATTATTATTTTTATATAAAAAAGAAATTGATGATTTTCGATATATTTTGTTAAAAATATATATTTCTCTCTAATATTTATGTTGTATTGCACGCAAATCTACTTACAGGAACGACCTCACCTTCTATTCTTGCGAAAAGTGTTTTTCCCAAAGTAAATATTGATGTAGTTATATACTATTCTTTTCTCAAATATTCTACGAGAATTATGCACACAATTATTGATAAAGTTATTTTTATGGAAGGGGTTAAAAATACTCCTTCCAAGTGCTCAAGGGGGATGGGGCACCATTCTTCTTTGACTAGTGTAGTATTTCTTGTTTGTATTGACCATATTTCTTTAAACTCATATGCATCACAAGACATTTTTTAACACACATTTACTCTACAACATTTATATTTGAAGCATGTTATCTTACAATTCAATGATCATCCATTCATATTATAACACTTTTCCCAATTGTATTTAAGCCAAAACACAGTTACATTGGAAAAGGTTTAATTTTGTTTTTTTTACAAAATTACAAATTATACAATCTTCCACAATGCATTGAAAGGCGCCAAGTATCTCTCTAATTAACAAGCCCTTCATATTCGAATCTTTCTTATTTTTTTTTTGCCCTTTTCTATTTCATTGGTTTTTAAAGCTTTTTATATTGTATTATTTTATATATTTATATAATTAGATAAGAGTATATACATATAATTTAGCTTCTTATATATACTTGGTTAAATAGTACGATACAAATTTACTTATTCGAATTTCTATATATATTTTTCTGATTTTGAAAATGTTTAGTTGAATTGCATGAGTGGTTTTGACCGTGTGCTTAGTTGAATTGTGTGTTTGCTCGTTCGAATTGCTTATATATTAATAGTTGTATGAATGTTTATTTATGAATATATGTATGTAATTTGAAATTGTTATCATGTGTCTTTTGTTTTTAATTATGAATTTCAATGTGTATGTACAATGTAGATTTTAATTTGTATATTATGAGTTTACTTTTGTTTAAAGTTGCATAAGCATATTTTAGTGTTTTCCTTTATTGACGTGAAATTGTATGTTGTGTATTTAGTTGAGTTTGTATATTGTATGTTTCTTTATTTCAACTTGTACTTTGCATGTTTCTTTATTTGAAATTGAATATATATATATATATATGTGTGTGTGTGTGTGTGTGTGTGTGTGTGTGTGTATTATATGTGACTTGAAATTGTAATAGTATGTTTGTTGTATTGAATTGTTATTGTAATTAATTTTAGAACGCAAATAGTGCACAAGTTTTACTTTGTATATTGTGTGTTAGCTTATTTAATGTTGTGATGGCATGTTTGAATGTCTCTCTTTGAATTGACTTGACATTGACATTGTATGATGCGTATTTCCTTATTTGGAATTGTATATTATGTGTTTTTGTATTTGAATTCGTATTTGGTGTTTGATATTTAAAAATTTAAAATTGTATTTAAATTTGTATTCTAGGCATTGTCTGAAATTTCATATACATGAGAGAACATGTTTTTTCAAAGTTTTGTATGTGTAGGTGGTTTTGTCAATGTTTGTGAATGTATGTGTTTAAATTTTATATTCCACTGCATGTATATAATTGGTAAAATAGTAGGATACATATTTACTTATTCGAGTTTCTATATATATATTTTCAGATTTTGAAAATGTTTATGTATTTATGTTGATATTTTGAATTCAAATTGTGTACCATATTTGTTTATTCATTTTAAATTGTGAAATCGTGTGTTTAGTTGAATTGCATGTATATGTGAGTGGTTTTGACCATGTGTTTTGTTGAATTGTGTATTTACTTGTTTGAGTTGGTTATATATGAATAGTTGTATGAATGTTTATTTATGAATATATGTATGTAATTTGAAATTGTAATCACGTGTTTGTTGTTTTTAATTCTGAATTTCAATGTGTATGTATAATGTAGATTTTAATTTCTATATTATGAGTTTACTTTTGTTTAAAGCTGCATAAGCATATTTTAATGTATATGCATATTTTAATGTTTTCCTTTATTGACGTGAAATTGTATGTTGTGTGTTTAGTTGAGTTTGTATATTTTATGTTTCTTTATTTCAACTTGTACTTTGTATGTTTCTTTATTTGAAATTGATTAAGTATGTTTACTAAGTATTAAAATTGAAATTTATTAAGTATGTTTAATTATAATGAGATTTCTATTTTTTATTTCTCTTCTTTAATTTTATTTGGTTAAAATATATTTCAATCATTTTGAGAATGTATAAATTTAATTAAAAATCACCATATAAATACTAATCTTATTTAATAATTTTATTTTATTTTTGAATTAAATTTTCAACATTATTATTATTATTCTTATTATTTATTTATTTTTCTTCGTATTTGTCATTTTCCATCTAAAGATTAGTAAGTTAATTTGAAAATTTGCAACAAAACATAAATATTTTGATAATATAACGTTTTAACATAAAAAAAAACATAATTAGTAACTATTTTTAATAAATATTACTACCATAGCAATAATAATGGGATTAATGCAAAATTTTATCATAATTTATTTTCATTAATGTTAACAAATTAATATGTTTTTAAAAAATATCCATTAACATCATTAATCATTTAAAATATTAAATCAATATAATAACTATAGTTAATAAATATTTCTACCACACCAATAATAATTTGATTGATGCAAAATTTTATAACAATTTATTTTCATTAATGTTAATAAATTAATATGTTTTTAAAAAACATCCATTAACATCATTAATCGTTTAACATATTAAATCAATATAATTAAATCATATCCGCATGTTGATAAGTAAAAGATCCCATATAAAAGTTTTTGCGGCATATAAGTTTACACATTCACGTGGTTGACCTTGTTAGTAGAGATTATAATCTTGAAGCAAAGAGGAGTTTTTTTAATTGCTAATGAAAATTAGCATAACACATATTTAAAAATAAACATATTTTGACATTTTAAAATAGAATATTTCAAGCAAATGAACATGAATCAATCACTATATTATTCTATAAGAAAATATTAACTCAATGAAACATTTTCATGAATAAATTGATGTATTAATGTTAAGTCTCCTTGTTTGTTTGGGAAAATCCCATAGGTTGAGTTAAGGAAATATGGAAAATATGATTTAACCAATAGGAGAACCTTTAGGGAACCTATTAGATCCATGCATATGCCTGTATCTAAACTACTCAACTTGTTGTAAGTCTTCTTATGTGTTAGCACTTGTCGAGTCTAGTAGAGAAGGGAAAAGGGTAAAATATTAAGCGAGCAAATCAATATCAAAGGTCCTAAAAAAACTTCTTTTAAGGGGAAACATATTCTTCTCTCAATAAGTCAGGATCCCTCATCTGGTCATTGAAAAAATAAGTGCCAATGCACAATCTATTAAGCTTCTAGTGTAGGGAGGTGAAGCTAGTGACTTCACCATGGTATTATCCAGGCTTGCTGGTAGCGAAGAAACTTTTGTGCTCTTGAAGTGAATTCATCAAGGTACTATCTAGGCCTGCTGGCAGCAGAGCAACATAAAACATGAAAAATCATCTTATGAAAATCATAATTTGTCGTGCACATTACCCTTCCTTATATTGAAATAATTGTGATATGGTGTATGTTTTATCTATCTTCCAACCAAGCTAAGAAAATTGAGATGCTATGTGTAAAACTGGGTCGAAGAGGGGAGGTTTGTGGTTTAGAGTTTAGAATTTAGGGTTTGTGGTTTAGGGTTTAGAATTTAGGGTTGAGGATTTAGGGTTTGTGGTTTAGGGTTTAGGGTTAAGCATTTGCAGTTTAGGCTTTAGGGACTATGCTTTAGGGTTTAGGGTTTATAACACTTTATAAAATGCTTAGGGCTTATGGTCTTCCCTTATTATAGATATTGGTAAAATTCTTAGTGTTTATGGCTTAGGGATTAAGGTTTGGGGTTTAGGGTTTAGGATTTAGGGTTTATAGCATTTTAGTAAATTCTTTTAATAGGAACTTAAATAAAAGTTACAAATAGTTTTTAAAATGTTATAAAATTCTTAGGCTTTAGAGTTTAAGGTTTAGGTTTTATAGCAATTTAGTAAATGTTTTTAACATACATTTAAATAAAGTTACAAAACTCTCTTTAAAATGTTATAAATTAATAAGGGTTTAGGTTTTAGGGTTTAGGTTTAACGGATTAAGGTTTAAAATTTATAACACTTCAGTAAATTCTATTAATAAACATGTAAAAAAAATTACATAGGGTTTAGGTTTTAGGGTATAAGGTATAGGGTTTAGGGTTTAGGGTTTAAGGTTTAGGATGGGACCCAGCCCACAATCCAACATATAACTTGACACAAGTTTGTCCATCGCTATTGATGAATTCGAATTTGGTTGATGATTTGGCTTTTGATTAATGTTATGATCAATGGATATTTATGTTGGTGGTTGCAATAATTTAATAAGGATCATAAATATGAAACTACCTATCCTCCTGCCTCGGTCCTCATTTCCTGCATGATGATTATGCAAAACCCTTTGCCATTTTGGTCATTTTCAACATTTCTTTCTGCTATGAGAGCTCTGCAAGGGTTTCTTTGGAGATGCTCTGTTTTGGTTTTGTTTACGAATGAGTGTGGTCCATGAGCTTGCATGTGTTGTTGGCAGCTGCATTCCTTGTTGTATGGTCCTGTTATGCATTCTGGAGGTTAGTTTGCTCGTTTTCCTCTGCACAATGAGTTATTTCATCTGCTCGTACCTGGAATCAATTTCTGGTTTGGTTTGTCGGACTTTCAACCGTTCCCTTCTGTTGTTGGTTATTTTTGTTACTGCTTTGCTGCTAAAATCATTTTACTATTGTTCCCATGTGCATAGGTTACAGGCACAATGGTTCACTTGGCTATGTCTTTCAGGTATTTTTGTCTTTCCTTGATTTATCTCTGCCTTCTCCTAGTTTAAAAACTAACGGTGTCTCCTCCTTTTGTCTCAGGTCATTTCCTGTGTTCTCTAGCTCTATAGGATGAGGGTTCTTGTTCAATCGCACTCCCAGGTGAGATTATGTTCTTCCCTTACTTGTATTGTGTCTCTGCTCATTCATTGTTATGCGTGTTGTGCTTGACACTCGCTTGTTCTGCTTTCACAAGTCAAGAATTTGACCTCGGGCGTGGATGGTTTCAATGCCTCGGTTTGTAAACCCTTCGACGCCTTTCTGGTAGGCTCTGTCAGCACAGTTTCATTGAATTGTAGTTAGGGTTTCTAGTTTTCTAGTGGCCACACCTCAACATTCATTTGCTATATCTTGTTTGAGTCATTACACAACCTGGGCACATCTCTGTTTACAATTCTGGTTTGTAATTTGTGTGGGTTGAACTTATTGGTTAGGCTCGAGGGTTTCACGATGACAAACCCTTGACTAGGGTCTGCCCTGTCTCGCAGTCATTGTTTATTCTATTTGTTTTGACAATGTAATGCTGGACTCTTATATAATAACAAGTATATGTTTTCTTTATCTCTATTCCATTTGGAAAAGAAAAAGAAATGGTATATAGCAGGTTGTAATGAATTACCTATGTTTGGGTTGTCCAATCGATACTCGGATTCGTTTTTCTTCATTCAATTGTTTCGCTGTGTGGACATTCTCCTGGCCGTGAGATTGTTTACTTGTTTGTCTATTCTGGTCTTGCGAACATGCATGCAATTGATAGTGCTTTGTTTCTTAAGGGAGGAAAAACATAAATTTGTAGGCCTGCACTTTGTTATTTCTAAATCCGTTAAACAATAGATAAAATATAGCTGCACAGTATGTAGACAATAGTATAGATGGATGAAAGATAAATGTGTGCTCTGTCTCTTTTTATTATTTGTATCCGAAAATGCTGAACCTTTTCAATGATTTTCATTGTTACAGTTATATGCTTTGTCTACAGTTAATGGAACTGTGTTGTTACTTTTAGTTGTAGACCTTATAGTTACATAACTATTAAGTATTTGGTTCTGCCTATATGGAAAGATTTTACGTTAGACACATTTGTATTTTTCCTTTTAGAATGACAAGACAATTATTAATTTGTTGTTAATTAAAGACAACAAATAAATGACCATAACCGACCAAACTACCCTTGATTAATACTGAAATTTAAAAATAAGACAAAATCCTACACCCTACTTTGACAAACTGAACATGAAGAAAACCAATATGCTAATTCGACATTCCACCCTAGCAGAGACCAACACCTGGTCATGGTGCCTTAGCTGGATGCTCCCGCATCAGGCTCCCGGGACAAAAAGAAATCATGACTCTGGTCCATGATCTTCTCGACTAAAGAACCTGTCTACTCAGTTTGTCTGGCATCAAGCCACGAACTGTCCTCAATAGGACAGGTCTTCCACTTGACCAGGTATTGTTGATACTTCTTCTGCTGAGTTCGTTTGGCCACCTGAGTGTCAAGGATGCTCTCGATCTCGGGAGGCTGAAAGTAGGGCATCTATCTCAGCCAATTAAGTTTGTGAAAAAATAAGCATAATAGTTGAATTGGGCTTGACACACCAACATTAAGGCCCCAAGTGATCTACAAAATATATGCCTTTATCATATTATCTAATGGGAGAATTATGAGTACTCATCAATATCGTTTTATAAAATCTGAGAAATATACCATTAAGTTTGTGAAAGAATAAGCATAATAGCTGAAATGTGCTTGACACACCAACATTAAGGCCGAAAGTGATGTACAAAATCTATGCCATTATGATATTATCTAATGGGAGAATTATCAGTATTCATCAATATCATTGCCATAGAGTAACTCCCATAAAATGCTCTTTCGATCAATGTCAATAGTCAAAATATCATCTACATAATACTCAACATTTTTTATATTCCCTTGTAATGGAATTTAATTTGAAGGAGCTACACTTGATTCACCTCTACCTTGACTGCGTTATGCCACTTTAAGTATATATAGGTTATAGTTAATGTGTTAAGTATTAAAGTTGATGTGTGTTGTGACTTTTTAGGAGTCACAATGTCTTCATCGTGACAGTGTACTAGGGGAATAATTTCTAGAATTCATTGTGTTAAAGATAATCGTGCACCATGGTTTACCTAATTTTAGGGTTTGTATGTTAAGGATTAAAATGTAATCATTGTCATTTTCTGTTAATGGCAATAGTTGTTAGAGGTGGCATTGTGGAATATTTGGTTTACCTTATTTAGAGATTGTATGTTAAGGATTATAAAGTAATCAATATCATTTTCTCTTAATGCTAATAGTGGTTAGAGGTGGAATTGTGGAAGAGTTTGTAATTCTCTAAGATTACTCGTGGTGATTGTAAAATAGGGGTTATATGCGTTATGGGACATCTTAGTTTCTTTGGCATTCATAATGCCTTTTGGTTAAGGGACACATATTGTATTAAAAAATTAGTGGATGTTAATATATAGCGCAATAAATATGAATATCTAATACTAACTTTATTATAATTAGAGAATTCAAAAATATATATATATATTAATATATTTATTTTAAAATGAAAATATTATTGGGAAGCTCAGTGGATGCTTCCATATTATTTCCCTCATTGTTGTAATCATACAACTAATGGACCTTACAAAAATAAGCCCTCAAAGATTTAGTAACTAGGGCTAAGTTTTTGCAACACTCTCAAAAATATTGAAAAAATTAAGTTATCCATAAATTTCAGATAAATAATTTATTTGTATAATGTATAATGTATCATTCGTTAACTTTGTGCATTTTCATGCAAGCAATTCACATTTTTTTTTAATTTCATCAATAACTTTCTAAGGTTTCGTTAATAATTTTTGTAAGATTTTTTTGTTTTTAAATTTAACTGTTTTTTATGATATTGGAGAATGGAGTTAGGGATCTGCTCTCTAAATTTAGCTGTTAACTTTTTGTATTTTAATAATTTAATAAATTTAAGTAATACTTTTCAAATTCAACAATTGGAATTTGCTTAAATGTGACAGAAATATTCAAGAATGCAAATTATTTTCTTGTTTCTAAATATAGTCATTATCGTTTTGCTTTTCTGAACTTTCAAGACTATAATTAATATTTTCTAAATTTAACCATTAGAACTAATAGCTATTATGTTTTTACTTTTAACTTTCCCAAATTTGATACAATTGTAGAATAAAAAATTAATTTTTAAACTAAAATATCAGCAACTATATTTAGAAAAATTTTACGGTTGGTATCTCATACAAGAATTTACAAAATATTCCAAAGCAAACTCATGAAGCAAACACATTATGTGAACATTACATGAGCTAGCCATAAATAATAAAAAGCGATTTGAAACATTATTTAGTATTTATTGCTTATCCTCCTTTCAAAACCGTGCGCACTGGTTCTCAATATTAGAAAAAACCAACGGGGTTTTTAAATTTGAAATATACCCCATCTTCTAAACAGACGAATTTATGGAGAGTAGTGGGTACCTGTAATTTGTTACGATCTCTGACAATAAAGCGGCATATTCCACTCGAACAATGGCTGCTGCGTTTGTTTTATGTCAAGTTCATTATATTCTCTGACAAAAGCAATGTTTGTCAGCGTATTATACTCCGGTATTTACGGGCGCGTGTTAGAACATAACCATGAAGCGGCATATTCCACTCGAACAATGGCTGCTGCGTTTCTTTTATGTCAAGTTTCTTAAATTCTCTGACAAAAGCACCATTTATCAGCGTATTACACTCTGGTATTTACGGGCGCGTGTTCTAACCTAACCATGATGGTGAAATTTGTCATATTTTCATAACACTCGGCAACGTATAACGCTCGGCGTCAATAAAACGTTCAAAAGGGCATGGGAATATACTCGGCAGCCCGGCGAATATACTCGTCGAAGGAAGTAACCAAATTATTATCATTTTCAGTATTTTTCTGCTCATCTATCTACA
>APFE030299038.1:5870-34058 GCA_000404065.3 Pinus taeda
TGCACTCAAAGCATTACCCGATGTCTCACCGGAGCTTTTCCGTCGCATTTCCTCACTAAGGATAGCACCGACAACATCATCAAACTTTAAAGTACTAGATCCAGAAACAGAGTTAATAATGGCCATTACTAAACCATTCCAACTTTCTGGCAATGAGCACAAGAATAACAGAGCTCTAACTTCATCATCAAAGTTTACACCTACAGAATATAACTGACTTGTAACGGTATTAAAATCATTTAAATGGTCTACAACAGATCCACCTTCCGACATCTTCATATTAAATAACCGTTTCATAAGAAATACCTTATTTGAGGCCGAAGGTTTTTCATATAGTTTCTCCAACGCGTTAATCAAACCCTCTATCATTGTTTCCTTT
Source organism: Pinus taeda (assembly GCA_000404065.3). Classification (NCBI taxonomy): domain Eukaryota; kingdom Viridiplantae; phylum Streptophyta; class Pinopsida; order Pinales; family Pinaceae; genus Pinus; species Pinus taeda. The sequence continues at coordinate 6,250 of APFE030299038.1, forward strand.
GAAATGTTGAAGGTGACCAACACTGCAAGGCACAACCATATTGTTCCAAGTGCCTTTCTATCGAGAAGGTTCCATTCTTCATCCGTCATACTCATCGGCATCTTTGTTTTTCTGCCCAATGGTAGGTATAGATCTTTCTGATACAGATAATCTTCCATCTGCATCTTCCATAGCGAGAAGTTTTGGTCGTTAAATTTCTCAACCCTAAACTTACCATCTTCCACCATTGCTCCCACTTGAATGAGGAACCCTTCTTTCCTGTGAGTTTATCAGCCAAATAGACCTTCGTCTCTGATACTAGTTGTTAGAAAATTATATATTACGGAGCAATGGAACAAATAAAATATTGCAGAAATATAAACACAGAAAACGCATAAAACAAGAGAGACACAGATATAAGTGGTTCACCCAGTTTGGGCTACATCCACCTCGAACAGCCAATCCTTCCTTTCTATTATCCAGCAAAATGAAGAGATACAACCTACAACAGATTCGCTGTAACACCCTCTTTGCTCTCAATCTCCTCTCCCTTTTTCACTCAGAATACAGATCTATTTCACATCCTCAAATACAATGCCCTAGTACAAAGAGAGGGGTTTCCTTCTAGGGAAAAAAACCTGAAACTAAACATAAGTTCTACCATCAGATCATCCACCTAATGAACAACCGAGATTGACTAGAAATTACAATACTTTTACAACGCAATTTTACATCTATTTTTAGTTTCAGGGGCACTGCCCCCAAGCCCCCGTCGGGGGACCGCTGGCCCCCGAACCCCCCAGCCGGGGGGTATCGGTCCCCCCGGACCCCCGGGGGGGGGGGGGGGGACAAGTCCTCCCCACACTCCCCCACGTGGAGGGGTGTACAATCTTCCTGGGTAGACATCCAACTGAGACCTTTGAATACAGAAGATAATCAGGCTCCACAGCCAACATCCTGAATATCCATCAAGTAAAGAAAACATTTCAGACCCTGATATTGTTTGTAGTATTTGATCCATCGACAGCATAGGGTAGTTATCCTTCTCTGAGGTGCGATTGAGGTTCCAGAAATCTACACATGGGAAAATCTCCCCAAACTTCTTCCTCATAGCAACCAAATTTGACACCCATGTCGAGTGTCACACTCTATATATGATATGAGCATCCAATAGTATTCTCAAATCCTTCTCTATGAGAGGCTCAAGTGTTGGAAGAACTTTTCTCAATTTCTCTTGAAATGGCATGGCCCCTTCCTTTATCAATATTACATGGTAGATGATTTTCATGTCATATGTTTTGAGTTCATCCTAAGTCCACGCTAAGACATAACAATACTACTTGAATAAGAGGATGAAGGATTGTCTCTCCTGTGGTGTGCAACAAGTATCGAGATTAACATATTTCAGATCCTTCTCAGTTCCCAAATTGATCTTCTTACGCGATAGAGTGGAACTGTGGGTCTTGGCATTGATGGGTCCTTGAAAGTGGTTTTGCAGATCATACATATTTTCCAATGATACCACACCCTTGGGGATGAGTTTCCATTTACTTGCATTGGTTGCATCCTGCAGTTATTTTTCATTCTTGTCCTCCTCGATCAATGCATCTTTAAACATGTCAGCGTTCGCCATAAAATATAGTATATGTTGGTCGTCATCAAAAATGTGCAACTTAGTGATATTATCTAGATGAAAGGTTTATAAATAATTTCATTAGAAACTTTGTCCCTTAATGGTGAAATCCTAGTAGAAGTGTTCGCCAAGGCATCCACAACTGCATTACTCATTCTTGGAATGGAAAGTATATTAAAATCTTGGAAATGTGAGATAAGACACCATACCTCTTGTTGATAACTTTTAAGATGCGATGACACACAAATTATGGCATTACGTACCTATCACACCACAATTTCTGAGTCACCTATCACTTTCATAATGGTAACGTTGAGGTCAATGGCATTCTATAGGTCCAAGATGAGTGCTTCGTATTCTGTAGTGTTATTCATGCACTCTAATTCCAAGCACTAGATACCAAATTTTTTCTCTGTAGCAGGTTTATTAACACGCACCATATCGCTCCTGCATTTTGGAATCATTGAAATACATAGTCCAAACATCATATGTACAAGGACTGTGAACTACACTAGTACAACCACTACTACTACTAGTTGTTCAGAGTTCATTTCACCAGTTGGAAAAGGAAGGAGATCCAACTATATGTCTAATGGAACTAGGTATGGCTCTGCAAGTTAACACCCCAGTTGAGTTTCCATAAAGTAATTGCAAAATAATAATTCCATGAAATCCATTGGCTCATTATGTACGTTCAAGGGAGTAACCTTGTGTTTCATATATCTCTTTGATTCTATCCAGATTTGATTATTCTTCCTTGTACGAAAGCCATAAGTGTGACCAGTCTTTGGCAAAGTACCCTTGAAGCTTTCTAGACTAGTCTCTACTCAGTAACACTCTTTATGCTTCCGAAATCTCCATAATCACTATGTTGATACATTGGTGGACTCTTCCATCAAATGATAAATGGATGGTGACATCCCTGAGTTCACCAATTTCCTGGACATGAGTTATGTCCAACTGAATAATATGTTCATCTATCCTTTCCCCTTTAGCATTTTATTTTCTTGGTGACAGATAGTGGCATGGCATTCACTGATGCACCTGAATCAACCAAGCAATTGTGTACATTGAAATTGAAGATTTCGAGCGTTAACAAGAATGGAGAGAAGAGTGTGTTTGCATCCATTGTGACTGCATTAAGTACATATTCAAGAGTATCGGGAGACTTACTAGATCCCTTGTCCAAAGAGGTAGCATTACCTATAGAGGTTTTCCCAAGTGCCCGTAGAAGGATATCCCACTGGCTTGTGATCTTTGTGAGTTCGAACATGGATATGTTTGCACAAACCTTCTTCATATCATTGACAATGTTATAATCCACAGCAGGAAGATTGACCGAGGTGTCCGGGCATGGAACTTGGTTTTTGGTTTCCAGAGGGATGGTTTTTTCATTATTTTTGTCAAAAACACTTCGTTGAGACTACTTTCTTGGACTTGTTCTAAGTGTTTTGTGTTGAGTTATTCGGTGGGTTAATTTTCCTTAAAAAAAATTCTCTGAATTTTTTCTTCCAAAACTCAATTATGGTGGTCATCCCTTGGCTTCTTAGGTTGTATCGATTGTTCTTCTTATGGGTCAGACCATCACTCGTAGGATGCTTATCGGTAGTACTCTTTTGGGTTGTAATAACACAGCTAAATATGTTCACTGCATGCCCCAAACTTAGAGATTCATCAGTTGTAGTAGCTGCTTCCTTCTCTTCATCAAGCTCAGTCTGCTCCTCAACCATGACTAGATCAACAAGTTGTGCAACCATCCTACTCATGAGTTGGTTCTGTTGTGGGCACGTATTTTCTGAATGATGCTCTTGATGAAATGTGCAATATGAATCTGTGCCTATTTTCTCAAGATTTAGGGAAACATTGGAACTATGCAAACTTTTTCAGTTGGTTACTGCTACTACCAGAATATATATTCCTTCTGAACAAGTACTTGGGGGCTTGCTGCTCACGGTAATCTCGCTTGTCCTTTGTTTGAGTTCAGCGATTTCAGTGGTCAGGGACTTAACTAGACAAGTCAGACTTTCAAGATCATTTGGTTTTTTCTCATTAGCCTTGGTCATAGAGGCTTGAGACCTCTTACCCATGTCCTTGGATTCTTTTATTGATTCATCATCTAAGATGACTCCAATAGCATGTAAGTCCTTCTGAAAGGCAATAGCCTCTTCGTAGCTTTCATTCAATGTTTTTTCTGTGGTTCTCTTTACAAACTACACAATATTTTCTGGTAAGGCAGAAATGTGGTAATCTATGGTGATGGAGTCATGAGGTTTTGTATTTTCTGAAAATTTGTTCAAAATGTGATTGAACCTCTGGATGAAATATTTCACTTTTTCCTTTTGCTCCATCTTAAGATTACCCAGCTCCTTTAATAATATGGCAGGGGTCTTATCTTCAGCAATTTTTTCAAGAAATATCTTCTTGAACCCCCTCTAATTCTAGATGGAGTTTGGAGGAAGGTTGCGATACCATACAACAACTCTACCATCTAAGGTATAGGGAAAAGGTATGCATGCGACATCATTGTAATGTACCTCGAGTGTTTGTATATGTAGGTAAAAGTTATCGAGGTGGTCTTCAACCTTCACTACCTTGTCAAGGTCATACTTCATCAAGAGCTTCTCTGAATGCCTTTGCATCTTGTGTAGGACACCCAAAAGTGCTAGTGGGCCCTAATTCATCCAATCCATATTTTGATCTTCCATGTCTTCTTCTTATTTATCCTCCTCTTCCTTTTCCAAATCTAATTGTTCTTCATTCTCTTCTTCTTCCTCTCTGCCATCCTACCAAGAGTTGAGCCCGAGAGTAAGGTGTTGCCTTTGTTATCACCGTGAAAGAGTGAGGTCTCTTCTTCCCACTGTGAAAGAGTGAGGGCTCTTCTTCCCATTCCAAGAGTCTACTAATTCTTCAAGAGTGGGAAGAACCACTTCTTTAATGGATGAGACTATGATCCCTATGGAGGTGGTCTTTTTCTTCTTTGGAGAATATGGAAGATGGATTACTCCTGGAATCAATCCAACAATGTTTTCATAATAACAGGAGATGGGGCAAATGGTCTGAAGCTGATTATACAGGATTTAACATTCATTCCTAGGCTAGGAAGAGTTACCAACTTTAGAAGCATGAGTAGGGGAGGTGGAGTGAACATTGTTCCCTTAACCAAAATATGGAATGATGGGGTTGGTGGGTCTATCAACCATAAAATATTAGTTTCCCTCCTTCTAGCACCACAAATGTTGACAGTGTTGGACCTGCCAACATTAATGGGATCTCCCCGATATGAAGTCCCAATCATACCGCACACCATTTGGTGTAGGATTCCCATATGGTATAAAGGCCTAGTCACCAAATCCTTAAATATTTACCTTCACTCTAGTTGTCAACACAAGAGAGTGATGCAATGGTGTCTTTGAAAAGCAAGGGGAGTGTGCCTAGAGAGTGTGCAGTGCAACTGTGTCGAGGTTATTCTATTGCAGGGGGGGGGCGGAATAAAATTGAGCCTCTAAGCGAGAGGAAATATTACCACCCAGGAAGAGACACACACGAACTAGAAGGACCTGTCTAACATTTAGTGGAATAGTCCATAGCAGATGTGGCAATCATTACAACCAAAAAATAAGGAAATATTTATCTAGTATCCTATGGAATATTCCACAAGGATGGGACAATGATAACGACCATTACAACACATTCTCAATAATATGAGCACTAAAATAATGGAAATAGTTCAACTATATTAGTACATGTGATAGAAAACATGAAATACAATCGTACACAGAATAGTTTTACAAAATTCGTAGTCCATGCATGAAGAATATGTTGGCCTTAAAAGGATTTTTTTATTAAGAAAAAATTTCAAGACACATGTTTACAATGTACATCACTAGCCTTAGTTGTGGGACATTGGAGCCATTCATTGATCCTCAAAGAACTAGTTGATCTCTCTAATGCCTTGGGGGAGGAGCCAAGGTGAAAAGCCTTTTTCTCATACAATGAGGGGGTATATATAACCAAGGGGTGATGCTTCCCCCTTGTGACTCTTTGACTACCCTCATGAATTTTCAACTTCCTATGACTTTTCAACTTATATGACTCTTCATATTCATGTGTATCCTTTGGACTTCCACCTTACAATACATTTGATTACAATATACATGGTCCACAATAGTGATGTGGTATATGACAACTCATGACACAACTTGGCATGACACTACTAACATGGACTGACTTGATGATGTGTCAATGTCAAGTCACTATTGCTACTAAGTGCTAGATGTCTTCTTGGATATGATTTATCTTCTCCTCTACATAGCTTGGTGATGAGGGGTCTTCAGTGATCTTAAGTCTTGAATGGTAGCTGCAAAATTGTGTCCCTTTTCTTCCTCTTGATAGATTCATTTTAGCTACAAGAGATTCTTTAGGCATGCTTCCCTCCTCCTTCTCCTTCTTCATCAACTCGCCATGACTTGATAGTGTACCTGTTCCTGCAATTCACCCATGACATGATGACGTCAATGTGAAAACTCACTAGTCTAAGATGATGCATTATTATCCAGGAATTGAGCTTGAGACAAGTCACAGACTAGGAGAAAGGGCCTAGTGACCGTCCATTGCACAGTTCTAGGAGACAGGGAGAGATTCTAATCATTAAGACTGTGCAGTGCACAACTTAGGCTAGACTGAGGGATATTTCTGCGTAGTCCTCACTAAGGAGAAAAATTGTGCAGTGCCCACTGAGAGACAATATTGCGTAGTTCAAGAAAGCAGTGGAGGTTGTAGGATAGAGCCCTAGGAGGACAGACTACATAGTTTAAGGAGGCAAGGGGTTTTGGGAAGTAGGGAGGCTTGGAGAGTATAATTGCGCAGTTTCTAAAGGCAATGAGCTCTGGCTGAAGGAAAGACATCGATCTGTGCAGTTTTGGAGGCCAATGGAGGTTGGGATTTTTGCGCACTATGCAGTTCAAGTAGGAAATTGAAAGGATTGAGGGTTAAATATGTGAAGTGCACAGTTCAATCCAAATTGGGAGGCACAAATGCATAATTCTGGAGGTCAAGGGAGGTTGTTAGACTCATGAATTGCTCAAAACAATAGCATTGAAGGGTAGGGATTGCTCACTACATAGTTCCAGGAAATAGGGTCACATCCAAGAGGGCTAAGACTGTGCGTGCATAGTTCAGTCGAGGCTCGGTGAAGCTAAGTTGCCTAGTAAGGAGATTTTCAAAAAATGGCTAAGTGCGGGAAGGGAGATAAACACATGATAAACCTTAATCATGATCACACACTTAGCATACTTTGACGAAAAGACAACATAGATCATTGGAGCACACAAAAAAATCATTCCCGTTTGTGTGACTTCCTCGTGCCAAGATATGGCAAGTGTGATACTTAAGATAGACTTTAGGACAACCATGACGACACTTGTGCGACAGTGCTCAAGACTTTGTGTATGAATGAAACAAATGTTTACATGGTTGGGAAAACTCATATACACAAAGATTGACATTTGAAACCACCAAAAAAGGCTCGCAAACATTATACAATAGTCAAATATGCCAAAATATGATAGTCAATCCAACAAGCAAAATGGGCCAAATAACTTCAAGAAAGCTTATGGAATGAACTTGAGTGTTTGCAACAATCAAGGAAAAGACCAAGGAAGGCTTTGAAACTTGAGTGCAAGCCAAAATTTTGGGCGTTGTTGCAGTAGCTACAATAGAAGGGTATTAAAAGTGGAAGTTCATATGGTTAAAATTGTCATCATAATAGAAAGGGAAGTAGCTCATGATGTCACCATTAGAATCATAGAAGGAAAACTGAAGTATCAGTCTATAGGTTGGATAAATTCATCTAGCAAGATAGAAATATGATCATCCATCATCATGATCAAGTAGAATTAGTAGAATAAGTATCATCAAGATCCCTTTTTGGAATCCTTATTAGAAGGGCTCATCATTCTTTGAAGAAGCGAGTGTCTCACAGATCGTCTATATTCCACTTAGTGTGGGATCCACAATTTAGAAGGATGATGGTATGATGACAAATATGTGCATCATGTCAAGTTGGTTAAAGTACTTTCATCCTCAAGAAAGGAAAGAAAGATACCCAAAGGAAGTCTGGATGACCACATGAAGGAAATGGTAGGTACACATTTGGTAATAGATGGATAAAGTCATGTGATCATATGGTTGTAGAGAGAAGGGTTGAATGCTCTATCTCATGAGCATGATTGAAGAAGAAATAATTCTTCCATTAGAATGATGTATGAAAACATGTATACAATGTGCCCTAAACTCTTCTACATATTGACATAATATGACCTCATGAATAATATGAGGAAGTTGGCCACTATGGTTTCAATGATGAAGAAACTATGTATGGATGATCTTGTGGAAGCCATATGTGAAGAAGGTGAAAGAAAAGTTTGTATAAGATGTATCTATATTCACATAAGATAATATAAGTAATCAAAATTTGATAAATAGAAGGATTAGCTATGAAATATCCATGAAGAAGGTGTGAAGACCCTTATGTGTATAATAGAAAAAGAAAACCTTGGTAATGAATGCCTTGGAGATGGATTCATACATATGCAATATGTTGATGTTGCTAGAATATGATGTCATGATGAAAGCCCATCATAAAGAGGTAACCTTGATTTAATGTTCATTTTTTATTTATTTAAAAAAAAAAATTGGTTGGGTTGAAAGAGGGCTACCGAAAGAGGGTTGTATAAGTCACCTATAACTAGTGCTCATGAGATTGGATGGAAAATCTAGATAGAAATGATCCATCAGGACAATGCTAATGATGATTATTCCTAACTCCATTTTTGCATTACTCAACACCACATTCTCCACATATCCTTGACTAGATACTAACTCGGAATTCATGTCATCAAGGAGTTTCTTGATGGCATTTGGATCGTTGAGATTCGCTTTCTTTTGGGCATAGGAGCAATGGATTTTTTTATTGCAGAACCTTTGGTTTCCATTACCATTCTTAAATACCTACCAATATGAATGAATGGGTTTCGATGTTGGTATGTCCATAAATTACCTTGGGATAAGTCTTCCTATGAATTACCTGTAAGTGGTAGTAGTGATAGTCCATGTTGCTAAACATTGCTTAGCATGTTCGAAGTATGATTATCTCAGAACTTGAGAGACACATCTCTAGCACTTCCCAATGAATAGAAGGATGACATGAATATTGGTTCAATGCTATGTTTCGTTGAAGGGAAGTGATGGAAAATATGGTCGATGCCCTATGAATAAATTCTAGAAGAAGAAGGCTCTATGATGAAGAAATTGAATTTCATGAAACCATGACAAAAAAAGGAGCCCTACAAACAACTGATAGTACTATGATCTCCACTGAAGAGTAGATAGTTGTTGTTGGTAACAATTCCCTAGTTAAGAGGGAGTTTGAGTATATTCCTTTTATAGGAGTGAGTAGATCCTCCCTAGTTGAGAGGGACATATAGAAGCATCATTCTTATCTTCATGTTGTGAAGAAATAATGGAGGATTGGGTAAGAATTTGAAATTCCAATACTCTTTGAGGATGTGATAGGGCATTCAATAGGAAAGAGTAGTCGAAGAGGAAAATCCTTCAGGATGTGTTAATCCATGATAGGAATGGTCCTAGAAGGACATACCTTGTGAACATTAAGATGGGGTATGTGCCTTGAGAGACAATGATGATGTTGTCTATAAGTCATTGTCTCACCAAAATTGTGTTCTTATCTTGTGGAGAGATAGAGTTGTTAGTCAAGAACTTGCTATGTGACAATGGTGGTTGATATGTGAGATGAAATGATATAAGTTGATAAGATAGCTTATGAGATGGCTTACCAATCCGACTCTTCTTATGAGAATTATGTAGTATGATAATTTCCAAGTACCTTGTATGTGTTATGAATACCTCCATAGTTAAAAGGGATCGTCAAAGTATGTAACTAGGTTTGGTATTTTGAAATATGAAATGTACTCTTGATTCTTATATTTTAAAAATTATGATTATTATTTTTGTAGCTTGGGTTTCATGCCCAAGGTCATTTATTTATAGGTCAAGCACCCATTGAGTGCTTCTAGGATTTTTCATAGAGTCAAGAAGTCAATTGAGTCATTGTAATATATGAAATACCCCATTGTTCACTTTGTATCATGTGAAATAAATTTGTTTGAGTCATAAAGTATGTCAAAGATCTCTCCAAGACAAGTCAGCCTACACATTGTGAGAAGTCGACCTATTAGGGATCTCAAGTAGCCTATAAATAAGAATTAGTGGGCCTCATTTGAAGCACATTGATTAAGAATTTAAGAATTTTTATTAGAGATAAGAAGAATACCTTATTGTCCATTGAAAAGAAGAGGACAAAAGGAGAGGTGAAATCAAGGTTTTTGGAACTGTTTTTGGGTTGCCATCCTCCACATGTGTGAAGACGTTAGGGAATCATTGTGACTAACGCAAGCCCAAATTGCAGCCACTTCAAGGAGCATATTTTTGTATATAAAAGCATCAAGTTTACAATCCGATTAGTCAAGGAAGATGGTTTTGCTCCGACAGACAACCTCGGGTTGAGGAGAAGGGTCAATGCATAGGAAATCTTAGTGTGATCTTAAGGATTTATTCATTCTGCTCAATATTTAGATACAAAATTATGAAATATAGTCCACTCACCCTACTCAGAAGTAGATTCAATATAAACTTAAACAATATGTCATTCCCAAGAATTAATGTTCAATTATGGTGGCCAACACACAAAGAATGCAATTTCATTAGTCGTTGAAGTATAGGTGAAAGAGGAAATACAAGGAGAGAAACCCAGTGTAGAGGGTTGGACACACACAGAATCATATGCACCAAATTTTAGTAGAATCGTGAAAAAAGATAAAGGAAGTGAGGTTTAGAAACCATCGAGCACATTTTAATGCCTTCAATCCCACACATTACAAGTACCATTTTCCATAGCATAACATAGGTAAGTCTGTTATACAAGATTAAATTCTATCAGTGACATTACACAATTCCTAAGAGGAAAGAAACACATATGGAATAATAAACAGAGAAGGAATTGTTGGAAATAATATTGAGAGGGGGGTGAATCAGTATTATCAGATCAATAATTTTATTTCCCAGAGAGATTTATATAGGCTACTTCAACTAAGTGAACTAGCGTGTATATGCGACTATACTTAAAGAAACCAGCATATATGCAGAGTAATTTTGATTTAGGAAACTTATCATGCATTGAGATTTAACCAGTATATCATAGAGTTACTAGACAGTTCAATAAAAGAAGAATAAAGCATCACACATAAGCAACACACATGAACACCAAGATATAAGGTGGAAACCCAATGTGGGTAAAAACCACCTACTGTTGTCACCTCTGTCTTCTTTTAATAATAAGAAAAAAAATTACAATCTTGTACTAGTGTAGACTCATACCAGTACGAAAGCACCCACCTGCAGAAGGCTACAACCTTCTCTCATTCTTTAAATACTACTGGAAGGGAGCTACAACCCCCTAGCTCTTGTACTAGCCAATATGTTTACTAGTATGTAGGTTCCAGCCTACAGAAAACTCCACTCTTCTACTAGGGACCACGTTTCATGAATTTTCAGACTAGATACTCCTCGAACACAACACCACAATCTGAAGGCCACGTTTCATCAAATTTTCATACTGGACCCATCAATAAAATTGAAACTCAGAAAATCATAACTGCAATACAACCATCAAATACATCTACATCAACCAATCAATGAGACTCAATCATCACTTTTTGAATTAACCACAACTGAATCAATCAATCACTGACAACCCATCATCATTGAAGCAAATCACAATCAATCAATCTGATCATTCAAAACACTATTACCAGAATAAAATCACCAAAACACAAAGCAGAACCCAGAACTCTGCAACAGCAAATAGAAACAACTGAAACTTTAAACATCATGCTTCATAAGGTATACATTATTCCCATGTGTCGAACCAGCGTGTATACGCACTTTGACCAAGGGGAACTAGCGTACAGATCTGCAAATTCCAATTTATGATGTATACACTACTTTGATATGTTGAACCAGCGTGTATACACTCTTTTACTAAAGCGAACCTACGTACAGATATGTAAATGCTAACTTAAAACATCTCAACTATTACAGACTTCAGTCATACCCAGATCATCACATTTACAAAATAAAACATGCGTCATTATTCAGATCTAGACTGTTCAAGATCAAACCACACGATGAGAAAACTTTTAAGCCTTTATGATCCCGGTCCACAACCTTTTTCAACCATATAGATGCCTCCTTAGATCACATCAAGCAAACCATCAGAAGCTCATTAACCTACATTTATGATCTGACACCTCATAAGATATTCAAAATACTTGCACACCCTTGGCATAATGATCTTCTCCTCCTTATATAGTTTTAGGCCTTTCTCAATACCATGGACCAAAACTACTTAAGACCAATACCTTGGACCAAATACCTCGGACTAATTACCTTGGGTCAAATACCTTGGACCAAAAACTTTGTTTTTCCAAGATATATGTGCTTTTCCTTATGTGAAAAGTGTGTGTGTATGTGTACACTCCTTTTTTTTAGTAAACCTGTGTGTATACGCAACTTGGACAAGGTGAACCTGCGTATACCTCTCTTTCTTCATTCTTTGGAGTCTGATCTGTAATTCTTTGTTGTTGACCTGTTGCACTGTGATCTTTCATTTGAGTAAGTTTCCATCAAGGACAACACATGTATCATAATGCCAACAATATCCCCATTTGGACTTGATGGCAACAACAACACCAAGTCACTCTCCCCCTTTGACATCAAGAGCAAAGGATGGACCAAGAATTATGATGTCCATGCTCCCCCTGAGTACCTGCTAAATTCTTTGATTGAGCTCCCTCTTTGTACATGCTGAGATGCACTAAACCATCCACCTGAGCATATGCAGAGTCTGAAAAAATATTTTTTCAAAAGAATAACATGACTCTATAATTCAACTAAGTATGACCTTCCTATCACCAATGACTCATGCATACATCAATTTCCCAACCACGTGGGCATATGCCAAATTTGACTCATCCACCCAACCAAGTGGGGATATACCAATTGTTTATACATGATAGAAATATAATTACCTCATCCATCCCATGCAAAGTGGGGATACAAATTACATCATTGGTCCAATAGGACTTATTATTAAAAAAAAAAATATCACACCCTAGGTATAAGTATCTACAGCCATAGTTGTATTCAACAATCATAATGCCAACAATGCAGAATGTGAGTGAAGGCTAATGCTCCCCCTAAACCTGTGTTATCAAGGCATCTTTGTCAATCAAATAAAAAATAGTGAACAAGGCATATCATCAGACAAAGCACCCATATCAGAGCCTGCCCCACTATTTTTCTTGTCTGAAAAATATATATGTTCCTTGACCCATAGAAACCCGCATGTGTACGCGACTATACTTCACGACACACACGTATAAGAACCTTTCTTGAAGGATTTGTATTTAACAATAGGATGATGCAGCAAGTACTCCCAGATTTTATCTAAGATATTCAAATGTGTCTATGGGAAGTGGTTTAGTGAATATATCAGCAACCTATTCTTTAGAAGCAACATACTCCAATTTGACCTTTTGTTCAAGCACTTTTTATTGTAGAAAATGGTATTTGATGGGTATGTGCTTGGTCTTGGAGTGCATGACTAGATTCTCTGAAATACTTATGGCACTTGTATTATCACATAGAATGGAGATGGGTGGAGTACATGTGATCTGAATGTCTTGCAAGGTTTGCATAATCCAAAGTAGTTGTGTGCAGTAGTCACATATTCTGCTTCAACTGTAGATAAAGCAATTGAACTTTGTGTCTTGCTAAACCAAGATATTAACCTGGAACCCATATAGAATGCACCACCACTAGTGCTTTTTATGTCATTAATACTTCCTACCAAATCTACATCTATATATGCATGAAGAGTAAGATATGTATCTCTAGGATACCATAAACCAAAGTCCTGAGTTCCTTGAAGATATTTGAAAATTCTTTTGGCTGTCTGAAGGTGGGATTCCTTTGGATTTGCTTGGAATATTCCAACTATTCCTACTACATGCATGATTTCAGGTCGGGTACCTGTTAGATAAAGTAGATTGTCAATCATGGATTTGTAATTTGGTTGATGTACTGATGCTACTTTGAGCTGAGACTGCATCCTGTTACCAATGGGGTACATACAAGTTTAGAATCTTCCATTCCATACCTTTTCAAGATCTTTTTGAGATATTTGGTTTGTGAAAGAAAAATACCATCTTTGTTTTGTTGAACTTGTAAACCAAGAAAATAGGTAAGTTCACCAAGCAAGGAAATTTCAAATTCTTGCTGCATTATTGAGGCAAAATTCTGAATCATGGATTCTTCATTGCTACCAAAAATTATATCATCAACATAAAAAATAATAATTAGCCATTTATCAATTTCAATCTTTGTATATAGATTTCTATCTACTGAACCTTTTGTAAAAACTTGTTGATGTAGATATTTGTCAGATGGTAATACTAGGCCCTCGGAGCCTGTTTCATACTATAGAGGGCCTTTTTGAGTCTACATACAAGTTTTGAATCATTTCCAAGAATAAATCCTTCTAGTTGTTCAATATAAACTTCTTCTTCTAAATCTTCATTCATGAATGTTGGTTTTATGTCCATTTGATATACTTTGAATTTTTGAAAGCTAGAAAGAGCAAGAAACATCCTTATGGCTTCAAGTTTGGCAACAGGTGCAAAGGTTTCTTAAAAATATATACCTTCTTGTTCAGCATACCCTTTACAAACAATTATGGCCTTGTTTCTAATGACTTCTCCATTTTCATTCAGCTTGTTTTTGTATATCCATTTCGTTCCTATAATATTTTTATCATGAGGTCTAGGAACTAATTCCCAAGTATCATTCTTTTCAATTTGCTCAAGTTCTTCATCCATGACCTTGACCCAACACTCATCTTTGCATGTTTCATTTACATTTTTAGGTTCAATGGAGGATAGTAATGCTAGATAGCTTGAGGTCCCTGTAATAGTTCTTCGTGTCTGTACACCTGCCTCTTTTTCCTCTAAAATTTGAGTTTATGGATGATTTTTCTGAACACACCTGGACAAAGTATTTTCTTCTACCATTATCTCTTCTTCTGGTTCTTCATTTGTTTCTTCTTCAATATCATTTTGATTTGATGTGGGAAAATAGTCCCATCTTCTTCATTGTCGTAATCTTCTGTTTTTATCTGTTTTGGATTTTTGCATGCTTCATCAACTACAACATCAATGTTTTCAACAATTTTTCCAAGCCTTTTATTATAACATTTATATCCTTTACTTCTGGAAGAGTAACCGAGAAGAATACCTTCATTTGCTCTGGGTTCAAACTTACTAATTTTTTCATCAGTCCTTTTGATATAACATTTTCTTCCAAAAACTTTAAAGTATTTTATAATAGGAGTCTTACCATACCAAAGTTCATGTGGAGTTTGAGTGATGTTTACCTGAACATTTGTTTGGTTGAGAGTAGTTAAAGCAGCAAATGTAGCTTCACCCCATAAGGTTGCAGGATTTCCAGATTCATCTAGCATAGCTCAAGCCATTTGTTGAACAGTTCTATTAATTCTTTCTACCACTCCATTTTGTTGAGGAGTCCTTGTGATGGAGAATTGCCTTTTTATTCCATGCTATTCACAAAATTCAAAGAATTCATCCAAGGTAAATTCCCCTCCTCAATCAGATCTGAGGCATTTGATTTTTCAATCTGATTCATTTTCAACCAAAGCTTTGAAGGCTTGGAACTTTTCAAATGCTTCATATTTATGCTTTAGAAGACCTATCCAACACATTCTGGAAAAATCGTCAATGAACAAAATAAAGTATTCTTCTCCACGAGGTGACATTTTCCTTGATGGTCCACATAAATCAGTATGGACAAGTTTAAGAGGCTTACTAGCTGACCCTTCTTTTTCAATGAATTTAGCTCTGGTTTGCTTACCTATTTGGCATGGTTTGCATATTGTATTTTCAAGGATGTTGATATCTAGAAGATCACGAATAGCCTTGAATCTACATGCTTTTCTTATTTGAGAAAAACTTAGATGTCCCAATCTTCTATGCCACAGCCAGTTTTCATCATTTTTGCTTAGATAGCACTATTGTTGTCCTCCCTTGAGTATTTATAAGTTGTTTGGAGTTCTTCTACCTTTGATCACGGTCTCTCATGTATCAAGCTCACGAATAACACATTCATTTGATCGAAACACCACTTCATTTCCTTAATCACACATTTGGCTGACACTCAACCGGTTATGCTTTAAACCATCTACATACATAACATTTCTAGCTTTAACCTTTTCTTTCAAGAAAATAGAGCCTTTACCTTTTATGTCAGCAGGACTGATGTTTCCAAATGAGACATTCTTTTCCTTTTCTAAGGCATTATATGAGTGAAGTTATTCTTTGTCACATGTCATGTGTCCTAATCATCCACTGTCGATGTACCATTGATTTTCTTGTCATTCTGCATATAAGGTTATACCACATCTTTCTGGTTGAGATTATTTCCTTCTCCATATCTTGGTATTTAATGGAGTTTGCTCCTTTTGAGATGTTTGCAAAAATTTTCTCCTGCATTCAGATTCTTCATGACCAAGGTTGTTAAAGATTGAGCATTCTATTTCATTTTCAAGAAGAGAAAAGTTATTATAGGAACTTTTCTTGACCCCTGTTACATTCCTTTGATTTTGTGCTTCTCTAGTCATGATGGTTTTGTAAGCAACACATTGAGTAGCTTTTTGTCCAAAATTATGACATGAAAAACATTGCCCATTAAAGAAGTTCCTGTGATTATCGAATATATGACCTGGTGATTATAGTTTCTATTGATATTCATCTTTGGAGCAAATTAAGTATGATTTACCTGAGGTTGGTTGTGGCTTCTATTCATCCTTGGAGAAAATTGAGTCTGATTTACCTAGTGATCTACTTTATGCCTTTACTGACGATTGCCATACTATTCACTAGTCTTTGCTGCATCAAGATAGCTTTTAGTGGAGGTTGATGGCTTCTGTGATTGAGATGCTTCTTCAGTATATCCAAGACCGGTCTTTATCAAAGGAGAACAATGTGCTTTGATAGCTTCATTTAAGGTTTCTGATGCTTTAGCAAATCTAAGATTGAGAGATTTTGTTTTCTCAAGATCCTTTCTTAGACCCACAATTTCACATTCTAGCTTTTCATTGTGTTTTTCTTTTTCAGCAAGTTAGTATGTCAAGGTATTTATAATCATATTCTTTTCTTCTAAACAGATTTTGAGTTTAGAGATTTCTTCATGAAGGTCATTCTCTTCTAAAGCATCCTAAAAATTATCATTGTCATAAGCCATTAGAAGTCTATAGTCATTACTATTTTCATCTTCATCACTATTTGATAAACCATTGTTATCTTCATGAGTATAGTAACTCTTTTTATTTAAAACTTGTTTTCTATTCCATTTTGCATATTCCTTCCCTTTTCATATTTATCTTTATGAGGACATTTGGCAGCATAATTACTGACTCTACAACAGGAAAAGCATTTGAAGGGTAGCTTACCTCTAAATCTTCCGGAACCCCGTTTAAGCTTCTTGACAAAGTTTACCTAATCTTCTTCTTCTGAATTATGTCATGATTCATTGTGCTCTTCCTTTCCTCTTACTGAAGATTTAAATGTAGCTTCTCTCACATATGATGGTCCTCCTTTTCTCATCTCAAAGGCCGTTAAGATTCTGTGAAGTTGTGTCATAGTGATAGTCTACATATCATGTTTTTCTTCTATGACAGACACTTTTGATTCAAATTTAGCAGACAAGGATCTCAAAACTTTCTCAACTAAGGTAACTTCCTTTATTTCTTCACCCAAATTCTTCATACAATTAAAAACCTCATCTATACGTAAGAAGTAACTAGCTATACTTTCATCATTGTGTATCTTAAGAGTTTCATACTGAATTCTGAGAGTTTGAAGTTTAGCACGTTTTACCTAAGAGTCTCCTTTGTAGCTCAGAATGTTTTTGTTCCATATTTCTTTGGCTGATTTGAGCTGCATGACTTTGACAAACTCTAATTGTGATAGAATTCCCAATAAAGTATTGACATCTCCAGCATTAGTTTCATATTGCTTTTTACTTGCTATATTTGTAGGAATTGTTGTTGGAAATGTATATACTCCTACAATTTCCCAGACACCCATTCAAAGTCATTGTAGATAGGCTATGGTTGTTATTTTCCAATAAACAAAATTTCTCCCATCAAAGATTGGCAGTTTGATGGATCCGACGCTTTCTTGATTACTCATTATGGTGGATCTCCCTTGAAGCAATCAAGCTTCTTTTGAAGGACCTGCTCTGATACCAATTGTTGGAAATAATACTGAGAGGGGGGTGAATCAGTATTATCAGATCAATAATTTTATTTCCCAAATAGATTTATATACGCTACTTCAGCTAAGTGAACTAGCGTGTCTATGCCACTATACTTAAAGAAACCCGTGTATATGTAGAGAACTTTTGATTTAGACAATTTATCATGTATTTAGGTTTAACCAGTATATTAGATTTATTAGACAGTGCAGTAAAAGAAAAATAAAGCATCACACATAAGCAACACATATGAACACCAAGATATAAGGTGGAGACCCAATGTGGGTAAAAACCACCTGTTGTTGTCGTCTCTGTCTTCTTTTAATAATAAGAAAATTTGTTTACAATCTTGTACTGGTGCAGACTTATACTAGTATGTAGGCACCCGCCTACAGAAGGCTAAAACCTTCTCTTGTTCTCCAACTATTACTGGAAGGGAGCTACAATCCCCTAGCCCTTGTTTACTAGTACGTAGGTGCTAGCCTACAAAAAAATCCACTCTTCTACGAGGGACCACGTTTCATGAATTTTCAGACTAGATACTCCTGGAACACAACACCACAATCTGAAGGCCACGTTTCATCCAATTTTCATAATTGACCCATCAACAACATTGAAACTCAGAAAATCATAACTTCAATACAACCATCAAATACATCTGCATCAATCAATCACTGAGACTCAATCATCACTTTCTGAATTAACCACAACTAAATCAAGTAATCACTGACAACCCATCATCATTGAAGCAAATAGCAATTAATCAATCTAATCATTCAAAACATTGTTACCAGAATAGAGTCACCAGAACACAAAGAAAAACCCAGAACTCTACAAAAACAAATAGAAACAACTGAAACGTTAAACATCATGCTTCATAATGTATATTCTACTTCCATGTGCCGAACTAGCATGTATACGCACTTTTACCAAGCGGAACGAGTGTACAGATCTGAAATTCCAATTTATGATGTATATGCTAGTTTGATATGCTAAACCAGCGTGTATACGCTCTTTTACTAAAGTGAACCTACATACAGATCTGTAAATGCTAACTTAAAACATCTCAACTATTACAGAATTTAGTCATACCCAAATCATCACATTTACAAAATAAAGCACGCATCAGTATTCAGATCTAGACTGTTCAAGATCAAACCACATAATGAGAAAACTTTTAAGCCTTTATGATCCTGGTCCATCAACCTTTTTTAGCCATATAGGTGCCTCCTTAGATCACATCAAGAAAACCATCAGAAGCTCATTAACCTGCGTATTTGATCCAACACCTCATAACATATTCAAAATACTTGCACACCCTTGGCCTAATGATCTTCTCCTCCTTATCTAGTTTTAAGCCTTTCTCAATACCATGGACCAAAACTACCTAGGACCAATACCTTGGACCAAATACCTCGGACCAATTACCCTGGGTCAAATACCTTGGACCAAAAAATTTGGTTTTCCAAGATATACGTGCTTTTCCTTCTATGAAAGTGCATGTGTACATATATTCTTATCTTGTTCAATAAACCTGTGTGTATACACAACTTGGACAAGGTAAACCTGCGTATACCTCTCTTTCTTCATTCTTTGGAGTCTGATCTATAATTCTTTACTATTGACCTGCTGCACTGTGATCTTTCATCTAAATAAGTTGCCATCAAGGACAACACTTGTATCATAATGCCAATAGGAATTACATACTACACATCTTAAAGCTTGGAATAACCAAAAAAATATTCATTAATCTTCAAGAACAACATACATATAGTAAGCTCCAGAACTTGAAAAACTTTGTAGGAAAACTATTATATACCTAGGGGGGATAATATGGGGTACAAAGGGAGGTACCCAAGGGAATAATATAATAATGGGATGGACCATAGTAATAAATAAGGTGGTTAACCCGTATCATGTAAGGGACCACAAGTAGTTAGTAATAATGTAATAAGCCCATGGTATTAGATAGATGGTATTGAGGGAACCATGGTAATGACCCATGGTATTGTATGTATGAGGCCTATATAGAGGCTAGAGACTCCACATTGAGAGGGGGAAGGAATATTGTATGAATAGGCATATGGCTTGTGGAGTGTTCTCCTTCCTTAAAGAGTGAATGTATGGTGTTGCCCTACCTTAAGGGTTGATTAATAAAGAGAAGCATTCTATCTATATTCAGATCTTGTTATTTTTTGTGATTATTTGCAGTTATTGGGTATATTGGTATTATCTTCATATATTTTCATATCAGATCTATAAATCTAACCCAGAAATATATGAGAAATAGAAATAAACCCAAGAAATGATAAGTTCTGAATATAGAAATGCTTCAATTTATTAATATCAAACCCTTAAGGTAGGGCAACACCATACATTCACTCCTTAAGAAAGGAGAACCCTCCACATGCCATATGCCTATTCATACAATATTCCTTGACCCTCTCAATGTGGAGTTTCTAGCCTCTATATAAGCCTTATACATACAATACAATGGGTCATTACCATGGTTCCCTCAATACCATCTATCTAATACCATGGGCCCATTACATTATTACTAACTACTTACGGTCCCTTACATGATACGGGTTAACCATTTTATTTATTACTATGGCCCATCCCATTATTACATTATTCCCTTGGGTACCTCCCTTTGTACCCCATATTATCCCCTCTAGGTATATAACATTCCAGCCCCCTTAACATGTTTCGTCCCCGAAACATGGGAAGAACACAAATAATAAGATCTACTCAAAAGAGTAGTCCACTGGTACCATGCACGTGCATCTAGCCATCCTTGTTGGTGCCTCGCTCGCTTGAGATGGAAGTTGACCTTAGCAGCTCTTCTGTGTTGATGTGTAGTAGGTGGATCTTTGCTCCTCTCTATCTGTCATTCGAGGATTTTTGTCCTTGTGACTAATTGGTTGCCATCTTGTTGGTTGTTTTCTTGCAGGGGATGTGGGTGATGATATGTTGAAGTTTTAACCCACGGTGTCTTTTTCTTTAATTCACCCCTTACTGGAGCCTGACTGTTATCTGGTGCACGTTGTGGTGCCTGCTGTGGTGTCTTATCTTCCAATATTACTTCAACCACTGAGCCCTCATATGATGTGTCAGCACCTGTAACCCTTTCTGCTTCAACCTCTGTTTGTGTTTGATTGTTGACCATCAACTGCTCATCATCTGATGTGTAAGTGTCCTTAGAGCTTTGTGCTTCTGCCTCCATAGTTTCTGGTTGGGTCTTAATGGAAATATCCTGAAATGTAATTTTCTTCTTTGTATACTAGAGCTTTAGGAATTTCTTCTGCACATTAATATTGATAGTACCCACAGATTCCATCCAGGAATATCCCAAAACAACATCCATGTTATCCATATCTTAAGTATAAAAATCACCATGCAACACATACTTATCCATAGAAAGCTTCAAATCCTTATAAACTTGAACATCCTCATCATCAACTTGTGTGTTATCAATGTGTTTTGCTGGCACTTGCAATTTTTTTGCTAAGTTGACATTTATGAGATTTTGCTTGCAACTCGGATTTATAGACACAATGATTTCCTCCTTCTGAATCAATCCATGAACCTGCAATAAGGATATACCAGTAGGAAATAACCCAACATGTTTCCCCTTATCTTGTTTTCTAGCTTGAGACCATTTGTCCAAAACGAGTTTTTCAAATTCTTTATCTGAAAGTTCAGACAACTGCGTGTTGTAAATTGATTTCCACCATCTATAAGCCTCATCTTTAAATTGGTACACTACCCAAAATTTCCAATTTTTCCCCATACTGACTTTACTTCTTTTATGTATTCTTCAATAGTAGGACCATCATCTTTTCCTGTAAAATATAGAATTGCCATGAAGGGTGTTTAAAAAAAAAATCACTTACTTGGCGAAAATTTGAAATTGTCACAATTTAGTCAATATTGCTCAAAATCCCTATTATGACTTGTTTTCGGAAACGTAACAACCATTCTGCGTTTGTCCATGTTATAAAAATCCCGATCTAAGCACTGGAATTTTAGATCTACGCTGCAACTCTCCCATCATCACCAAAAATTCTGAAAAAAGAGCTGATTTTAAATCAGCGATATCTCCCTCATCCGGACTCCGATTCAACTAATTTTTTTTCTTGAAATCGGGTATTTTTTCACAAAGAATCCAGATCTACAATTAGATTTTGCAGATCTTGCACCAGGACATCCAGATCTGCACCGCAAACTCGCTACCCAGAAAAATTATCTACAACACCACTAATTTTTAGATCAGCAATATCTCCTTCATCCAGACTCTGATTCGACCGATTTTTTTTTAAATCGGGTATTTTTTCACAAAAAATTGAGATCTCCAATTAGATTTTTTATATATTTTCCCCAAAATGTATAGATCTGTTTGACAAACTTGCTGCACCGAAAAAATGTTTGCAACCCCACTAATTTTTAGATCAGCGATATCTCCTTCATCTGAACTCCGATTCAGCCGATTGTTTTTTGAAATTAGGTATTTTTTCACAAATAATCTAGATATACAATTAGATTTTGTAGATTCCCCCCAAAATGTACAGATCTGATCTGCAAACTCACCACCCCATAAAGTTCCTGCAAAAAATAAAAATAAAAATTCTCCACTTTTGCCCAAGAAAGTGCTTTGATACCACTTGTTATAAATCTGACCCAAAAATATAAGATAATAGAGATAAAACCATGAAATAACAATATCAAATAGATAGAAATGATTCTCTTTATTGATCAAACCCTTAAGGTAGGGCAACACCATACATTCACTCTTTAAGGAAGGAGAACACTCCACAAGCCATATGCCTGTTCATACAGTATTCCTTCCCCCTCTCAATGTGGAGTCTCTAGCCTCTATATAGGCCTCATACATACAATACCATGGGTCATTACCATGGTTCCCTCAATACCATATATCTAATACCATGGACCTATTACATTATTACTAACTACTTGTGGTCCCTTACATGATACGGGTTAACCACCTTATTTATTACTATGGCTCATTCCATTATTACATTATTCCCTTGGGTACCTCTCTTTGTACCCCATATTATCCCCCGAGGTATATAACAAAAACTACAGCCTCTGGGATAGAAAATAAAAACTTTATTAATGAGTTCCCCTTCCCTTTTATAAAGAGAATCCAAATAAAATAAGTTACAAAAATATCTTGAATTTATACAGTTGTCTTGGATAATCAATTGTGTGAGTGTACTAATGGCCTAGATATCCTAATTATTACATAACCGACTTGATTCCTTCTTGAAAATAAAATATTTACAAGATTTCAAAAAGATAGTGGTATGTCATGATTTCCAAATCATGAAAATATCTATTGCTAGCTCACTTGATCTCTCGAAGTCAACCCATGCTCCACTACCTAGGCTCATGGTGGGTTAACCACCTGATCACACCTTTGACATAATGTTTGAATGTCTAAAAGCATCACTGGCTATCAAGGGGAACAAAGCTTGATTTTCATCTGGTTGTTGAAGATAGCCTCTCACAATGGTGTAAACATTTGAATGGAGATGTTGGTAAGTGACTTTAAAACTAGCCAATTGGTGTGAGGTTTGACAAAAAAATTCCAATTTGATTCGAGATCAAATTTACTCAATTACTTAATATTTTTAGTGAATTTGGCCCCCTGTTCAATCCAATTCTTGAGAAAGCTTTCAACATCTGGCAAGGAATCCTCTAGATAGCTAGAGATGGGATTTGATTCATGTAAGGATTCATTAATGGATTCAACTAGGGTATTTGACATTTCAAGAGAATCACTGATGAGTTTTTAAAATTAACGTATCATGGCTTTCCATCCCTTAAGAAAGACTGATTTATGCATTTCATAGATTTTGGGAATGTCAGATTCCTCCCTTTAGCATTATCTTTCCATGTTCGCATTTCATTGAGATCCTACTTGGCTTCATCATAGCATGAGATCATTTATACTAACTCACCAGTCATATTATTTCCCAATATGCATTATTCTTGAATAAAACTCAATTTCGCACAAAATAGTTCTTGTTGCCTCTATAGTTGTACATTTATATCATGGGCCTCCTATTTGAAATTCTTCAGTTGAAGTGTCCCAACCTATAATTGTTCTATTTTTGGCTGAGATTCACGGATTTGTTTATATTTTTCCTTGATATCCTCTGCATGTTGAATCTGAAGAGAATTGAACTACTTTTATAGTTATTTCAGAGTAATCACCTTTTGATCTAATTGAGATTGCCAATGTGCTCTCAATTGTTCTTCCTTATTAATGAATGATTGTTCCATAGTGGAAATCTTCTCATCCTTCTTCATTAGTAATTATTGTACTTCAATCACTTTGTCCATGGTGGTAGATGAATATGCACTTTTGAATTGTGTTAACTTTCCAAGTTCATCAACAGGGGAAACTAAAGTATCCTTCTAGATAATGTCAAGAACAACTTGTGAATTTTTTCCTAGGACTAAGGCCGAGGAATTATCTACCCCCCTTTTCTTCCTTCCTCTTTTTACCATTGGTTCTTGCATAGGGATGTAAAAAATTTCCATTAGAGGGATATCTTTAATGTTGAGGAAAATCTCTGAAGTAGGATTGATTGGAATAATCTCTTCTTTAGGATGGGTAACTGTTGGGTCCCTATAATACTAGTGATTACCCCATTACTATTGTAGTTATACCCCTTATTAATATTTTTGTGCCCCTATTGCCCCCATATTGTTATTATTGTGCCCCATAGAATCCCTCTATTGTTATTTTTTTGGCTTTATATTATTATTGTTAGGTCGACTAGATTATATTTGACTCTTAGACTCCTATATATAGAAAGGAGGTTTTGTCATTTGAATCATCCAAGAATCATTCATTTATGTAATGTAAAGGAAGTTTCCCCCTCGAGGAGGCTGAATTCTAAGGCGTGGATCTATCTTTTCTATCTTTTCTTGAGCTGGTTTCATAACATTTGGTATCAGAGCTTTGGATTCTAGGGTTTCGCTGCTCCAAACAGGTCATCGTGGCATTTTCGCTATAACTCTTTTTATGTGATGTTTCAGAAGTCACAAAAACAACCCATTTGAGAAGAAATCGCTCTAAATATTGGGTCCGAATTTCAGAGCTTTTCGCACTATATTTGCGAAGATATAATCTAAGGAAGTTAGTCTTTTTGCAGACTCCTGAATTACATTCCAAACAGGTGACCTGGGGAAAATCGTCATAACTTTCGCTCTGGGGATTGGATTTAAATTTCGTAAGAAGTTACAGAAAGAGGATGGACTTTAGTTTCTTGTATGAATTTTTCAGATCCAAAGGTCAAAACAGTGACTCGTGGCACGTCATACAAGTTCTCTCTACTGAACTAGTCTATAATCAAGTCACTGTGGGAGATTTAACATAACTCTTCCTTGGAGAATCCAATTTGGGTCAGACTTGTGGCATTGAAAAGAGGACACAAAGAGATACTATAGGTCACAAATTCAGAACTAGATGATTGGAAATCATAGAGATAAATCAGAGGCAATATCAAGCTCCTACAAAGTGAAAAAAAGTGTGTATATTTTCTTAAATTTTTGCTTAAGCTTGGTTTGAAAATTTATTTTGAAGGAATTCAAAGGGCATACTAGAGCATTATTATCGATAACTAATGCCCCAAGGAAACAAAATGAAAACACCTAGTAAGGAACCTGAAAGCTCTAGCATGACTCATGAAGAAGAGGAAGAAATGCAATATGATATATCAAAATTACAAGACCAAGTGCAACAACTGTCACTTACACAAAAAGGAACAGAATCTAAGATGGATGGTTTAAAGAAAGATGTAGAAGCTAAGATGGATGGTTTAAAGAAAGGTGTAGAAACTAATATGGACTGTTTAAAGAAAGGCGTAGAAGCTAAGATGATTGACGTGGAAGCTAAGATGGATGATTTGAAGATAGATTTGAAGACAGACATGGACGAATTGAAGATAAATATGAATAAGTTGCTACAAGAAATGGGCACTAGGGGTGAAAGGGTACTAAAGGAAACTCATGATGAGACCAAAAGAAATGTTAATCATGATTCCATAGACTCTAATGTGGGATCGAAGACCCATCATATTCCAAAAATCGATATGAGGAATTTGATGGCAAGGATCCCGCAACATGGATATTACAGATGGAGCAATTTTTCGATCTCAATAATGTGCAAAACACACAAAAGGTACGTATGGCAACTTAATATTTGGAACCAAATTAGTTTGTATGGTATCAATGGCTTTGCTCTCGTAAACAATTTATCACTTGGGCAATTTTTACGGAAGAATTGATGGCACATTATGAGGATACAAAAAGCAAAACTTTTTTTAGCCAATTAATAAGTCTCAAACAAAAGGGTTCAATAATGGAGCACATTGAGGAGTTCCAAAAATTGAACATAAGGGTAAAATATATTCCAGAGGAGCATAGGATTGATGTGTTCATAGGGTCTTTAAAGGATAATATCCAGATGTTCGCCTTTGGGAACCTGATTCATTAGAGAAGCCATTCATGTTAGCAAGAAAAATGGAAAGCAAAATTATGGCAACCAGGAAGCATACCACTCACAACTATAAAGACGGAAGTGTTGTTGCCCCTAGTCTTCCACAACCTATAAGGTTGACACCACAACAATTGGAAGAAAAAAAAGTGAAAGGGCTTTGTTACAGTTGTCATAGCAAATACACTAAGGGTCATAAGTGTGCTGAGGAGAAATCATTCTACATAGATTGTGAAGAGGAAGAAGAAAAGGAGCAAGAAAGTTCAAAAGAAGAGGATATACTCCAGGAACAAAGCCTATATGGAGAACAAATAAACCGACCATATGTTGTAATGCATTGGCGGGAATTACCACTCCTCAAACCATCAAGATAGAAGGACAAATCAAGAGAAAAAAGGTCATAGTTTTGATTGATTCAGGAAGCACCCACAATTTTATTCATTGTAAGGTAGCAAAAGAATTGAATTGCTTCCTATATCCAGCACCAGAGTGTCAAGTGATGATTGCAAATGGGGGAACAATAAATTGCTCTGGAAAGTGCCATAATATCAAGCTATCCATGGGAGAATATGTATTGACTAGCCCAATGCTTTCCATTCCAATGGGAGGTGTTGATGTTGTACTAGGAGTCCAATGGCTACAATCCCTGGGTACAATAGCTTTTAAGTTGCAAGAACTTTTCATGAGATTTTCTACAGAAGGAAAGGAAGTTGAATTAAGGGGTATTGTAGCGGAAACCAGGAAGGTAATAAGCTCTAATGGTATGACAAAGCTTCTAAAAAAGGAGCAAAGAGGTGTAATTGCACAATTATGCTCGCTAGATGTTTCCACATCAGAACCATCTACTTCTCCAGATCTCCAAAAAGTCCTAGACAATCATTCCAAGGTATTTGAGACTCCCAAAGGTCTCCCACCTATGCGTGATCATGATCATGCTATTCATCTGATTCCAAGAAGTGTTCCTCTGAACATCAGGCCGTACAGATATCCCTATGTCCAAAAGAGTGAAATTGAACGTATGTTTGCAGAAATGCTAGAGGCTGGTATAATTCAACTGAGTCAAAGTTCTTTCTCTGCTCCAGTAGTATTGGTGCACAGGAAGGATGGATCATGGCGCATGTGTCTGGATTATAGGGAGCTCAACAAGCTCACTATTAAAGATAAGTTTCCCATTCCTGTCATTGATGAATTACTGGATGAATT